>JAXCGZ010021429.1:37500-48075 GCA_037179515.1 Halocaridina rubra
GGGCTTTAACATGAAGCCCACAGCATTCCCGCATGTGATGATAGTAACGTGGTCTTCGTGCACTTTAAATCCCAAGGTTTTAGCTTCTTCCTTGATGAGAAAAGTGCGAGACGACATTCTTTTCCAAAATTACCCAGTCTCATCCATGTTAACCACTTGATCAGGAGCAGTTTCCCCTTCAGCGATAATTTTCTTAAAATCATTGTTCACATAATCTTCACCTTCAGCTGTATCTGCAGAGGCAGCTTCGCCATAAACCAAAATGCTCTTTAGGCCATAGCGCTTTTGAAATTTGGCGAATCAACAATTGCTTGCAATGAAAGATTGTTTCCTCGGTGCAGAATCGCTGGAGAGTCCTGGTTGAGGGTCGTCGATATCTTCTCTCTCCTCTCCACGGTTGCCACTGTCGTCGTTGGGTTCGTTTGCAATGAATGTATCGTACAGTGTCTTCGCCTTTGTTTGTATGATATTGGTGTCTATGCTGATGTTCTTCTTTCTGCAATCAGCAATCCACAGGGTCAAAGCAGATTCCATCTGCATTATTATCTTATTGCGGGGTGTTATGACCCTCTTCGCTGTTTTACTAAATGAAATAGTAGCTGTTTTCCTGATATTTGCCTCGCCCTTTTTTATGTAGCAAACAGTAGATTCGTTGAGGCCAAAATGGCAGCCGACATCTGCAAACCTTCTTCCTTCTTTCAGCATATCTAACAGTTTTACCTTATCTGTTATGGTTAACATCCTCCTAAGCCGCTTAGGCTCACTACCAGAAGCCTTAGAAGATGAAGGACGCTTGCGAGGCATTGCAAAGGTTGAAATACATTAGTACAAAAAATCACAAGCACAACTCGAACGACACACATGTCAGTTAGACTGAATGGGTGATGCAAGACAATGGAAGATGGTGGGAGAACCAAGCTCCAATCAAAAGGCCAATCAGACCCCATGATACAGAACATACAAAAAAACAATTATATGATTCGTCGTCTCCCACCCTTTCAGCCAATAACATCCCATGACCTATCTCACGTAGGTGCGAGCCTTTGCGTCTTTCAAGACGCCAATACAGTGTACGCTATCGTACAGTATTTCACATGGTGCAATACTGTGAGTTATATGTTTAAAATGATGTTTTTACTATTTTTTTTTATTATTATTCTTAGGCTAGAAAATACTTATTTTTATCATTAAAATAATGAAAATACTGGACATTTTAATATATACTAGCTCACGTAGGTGCGATTCTTTTCGATTTCTGAAACGCTGATACCGGCACCGTATTTTACATGGTTCAATACAGTCGGTATTTATGTTTTTTACTATTTTTTACTGTTTTATTATTCTTAGGCTAAGAAATAAATTTTTTATCAATAAAATAATGAAAATACTGGAAATTTTAATATTGTATATGCTAGCTAACGTAGGTGCGACCCTTTGCGTTTTCTGAAATGCCGATACTGGTATCATACTTTCTATGTTGCAGAGATACATGTTTAAATTTATGTTTTTTTTTACTACTTCTTACTATTTTATTATCTTAGGCTGGGAAATAAATTTTTTTACCAATAAAATAATGAAAAACCAATTTCTTTCAATAAAATAATGAAAATACTAAAAATTATAATATTCTCGCATATACCCAGAAAAAAAAAATCTCAACAAGAAAAAACTGCGATGCACTGAATTCGCGATAGGTGAACCACGATATAACAGGGGGTTACTGTATATATATATATATATATATATATATATATATATATATATATATATATATATATATATATATATATATATATATATATATATATATATATATATATATACACAGTAATCCCTCGCTCTATCGCAATTCACCTATCGCGAATTCACTGTATCACAATTTTTTTTGGGGGGGCCCAATTTTTTTTTTTTTTTCCCCAAGATGATTATGACACCAGGATGGGCCAAAAAATGATAACATAAAACAGCCTTTATCAGGCTGTAAAGAGAAACAGAGATGGAGAGTGTAATGACCTGTCAGATGTAAATGGATTATAAAAGGTGTGTAATGAATATCCGGCTCTCTGCTGGGTTTTAATATACCTGTGCATTACTTTCATGACGTCTATTCCAATAATTCTCCTTAGATCTTATTATTATTGTTATTATTATTATTATTGGCAACAATAATTTTCCTTTGATGATGATTGTGGACATTATTATCATCATCATTATTATTATTATTATTCTTATTATTAAGGGCTCATCATTGTTTGTACATCTGTTGGTTTATTTACTTTAATAACTGTGTACAGTGCCCCTCCCTTGTTGGCTGGGACAAAGAGAGTGTGGGGGGTTGGGTAGAATAGAATGTTGGAGAGAGAGAGAGACATCTTTAATTAACTCTTGTTCATTCAACCAAAACTACACTATTTATTGTAAAAATAATGGTTTAATTAAAATTCGTAATAATAATGAAATTAATAATAATAATAATAATCTCCACAATCATCATCAAAGGAAAATTATTCTTAAAAATAATAATAATAATAATAATAATAATAATAATAATAATAATAATAATAATATCTAAGGAGAATTTTTGGAATAGACATCATAAAAGTAATGCAGAGGTATATTAAAACCCAGCAGAGAGCTGGATATTCATTACACATCTTTTATAATCCCTTCACATCTGACATGTCATTACAAGGGTGATAATTAATAGTTTTCAAACCAGAACTCGTAATGGGTAATGGATTTCAGCTTGATAAATTTAGGTTCAGAAGGGAAATTAGTGAAAATTGGCTTGGTAATACCGTAGATTCCCAGTAGGATAATAAATGGCAAAAAAAAAAAAAAAAATATATATATATATATATATATATATATATATATATATATATATATATATATATATATATATATATATATATATATATATATATATATATATATATATATATATATATATATATATATATATATATACAGTAATCCCCCCATTATCGAGGTAATTCGGATCCGGGACCCGGCGTGAGACAGGTAAACCGCGAAGTAGGATCAGCCTATATGTACATAGATATTTTAATTTATTTTTACGTTTACACTGTTACATCTGACATGTCATTACAAGGGTGATAATTAATAGTTTTCAAACCAGAACTCGTAATGGGTAATGGATTTCAGCTTGATAAATTAAGGTTCAGAAGGGAAATTAGGGAATATTGGCTTGGTAATACCGTAGATTCCCAGTAGGATAATAAATGCAAAAAATATATATATATATATATATATATATATATATATATATATATATATATATATATATATATATATATATATATATATATATATATATATATATATATATATATATATATATATATATACAGTAATCCCCCCATTATCGAGGTAGTTCGGATCCGGGACCCGGCGTGAGACAGGTAAACCGCGAAGTAGGATCAGCCTATATGTACATAGATATTTTAATTTATTTTTACGTTTACACTGTATAAACCCTCCCTGTACTGTTAACAAACCACCCTTTACTTCATAAAGAACAGCATGAAACGTAAATTTATATGAAAGTGATAGATAAAATTATGGTGAATGAAGTGGTAATTACATGACATACTCATGTACATTGCTAATTTACAATAATAATTTAAAAAAAAAAAAAAAATGTGATACCGTGAAAACGCGAACCAAGAAACGCGATACAGCGAGGGATCACTGTATATATATATATATATATATATATATATATATATATATATATATATATATATATATATATATATATATATATATATATATATATATATATATATATATATATATATATATATATATATATATATATATATATATATATATATATATATATATATATATATATATATATATATAATGATGATTATGATCTTTTCTCATCGTAATCCTCTTTGTACATGTGGAAAAAAAAAAAAAAAAAAATAATAATAATAATAATAATAATAATAATAATAATAATAATAATAATAATAATAATAATAATTTAAAGGTGTTCCTACTTCGCGAAAATTCATCTATCGCGACCGGTCCCGGAACCGAACCCTTGCGATAAACGAGGGATTACTGTGTGTGTGTATATATATATATATATATATATATATATATATATATATATATATATATATATATATATATATATATATATATATATATATATATACAGAGTTCCCCCCCCCATACCGCGGTAGTTCGATTCCGGTACCCGGCGCGAACCAGGAAATCCGCGGAGTAGGATCAGCCTATATGTACATAGATACTTTAATATATTTTTACGCTTATACTGTATAAACCCTCCATGTACTGTTAAAAAAACACCCTTTACATTATAAATAACAGCAAGCAACGTAATTTTTTATGAAAGTGATAGGAAAACTTACCGTGAATGAGGTGATGATGACTTGACATACATAGGTACAGTATTTTACAATAATTTTTACGTTTACGTAAAATAGCGGCCAACATCCACAAACTTTTTTCCTTCTTTCAACATATCAAAGAGTTTCACTTTATCTACAATGGTTAACATTTTCCTTTGCCACTTAGGCTCACTACAAGAAGCCTTAGAAGATGAAGGATGCTTGGGAGGCATTGCAGAGGTTAAAATATGCGAGTAAAAAAATAACAAGCAAAACATATTAATAATAATAAGCACAGCGTGAATGGTGTACACGAGTGAGGCGAGACAGTGGAAGATGGTGGAAGCCTTTGTCCGAAATGCTGATAGCGGTATCATATTTTACATGTTGCAATACTGTTAGTATTTATGATTTTTACTATTTTTTACTTTTATTAGTCTTAGGCAAAGAAATACGTTTTTTTTTATCAATAATATCATGAAACTACTGGAAATATAAATATGTATGCTAGCTCACGTAGCTGCGACTCCAATACATTGTACGCTATCAAACACAAGCAAAACGTTTAATAAGCACAATGTGAATTAGACTGAACGAGTCTTTGTCTGAAACGCTGATAGCGGTATCGTATTTTACATGTTGCAATACTGTTAGTATTTATGTTTTTTACTATTTTTTACTGTTTTATTATTCTTAGGCTAATTGCGACCCCAATACATTGTACGCTATCGAACACTGTTTCGCATGATGCAATAATGTGAGTTATACTGTACGTACGTACATCATTCAGTTATTAGTACAATGTATATTAATTTAAAATTCATTTACTTATTTGATGATTGTACAAAATCTATAGTATTAATTCATTGTAATTTGGACCAAATATTCCTTTTGTAAAGATTATACTGTACTTTTCAAGTGGTGGTCAATAAACGTATCTATTATCTATCTAAAATTGTTTTTTACTATTTTTTACAGTTTTATTATTCGTAGGCTGGGAAATAAATTATTTTTATCAATTAGATCATGAAATATGTTTTTCTTTCAATAAAAAAAAAAATCAAATACTGAGAATTTATTTTTTTAATATTTTAATATTTTTGCATATACCCATAAAATAAAATAATAATTTATAAAAAAAAAAAATGCGATACAGTTAGAACGCGAACAACCGGGGGAACACTGTGTATATATATATATATATATATATATATATAATATATATATATATATATATATATATATATATATATATATATATATATATATATATATATATATATATATATATATATATATATATATATATACCTTGGCTGTTTCCCCCTTTAATTGGGGGGTAGCCGACATCAAAAAAAGAAAACAATACGGGGATTACTTTGCTCTATGGGCAATAATGACGAGGGAGCTAGCAACCGTTCAGATGGCACTGCTGGATTGCCACAGCCCATCCTCCCGGCTCTTCCACAACCTGTGTCGCTTCACAACTACCAACTCCCCTACTGTCCCTACCACAGGGCTACCTCTGTAAGATGCGCCCCATGGTAACAGCAGATGCCCATCAAAGCTGCGTCACAATCGCTCGCCACTCATTTCTATTCCCAGCATGAACACTTGCTTCCCTCACATTCATCCTCCTATCATTCAGGGCTCTCCTTACTCCATCTATCCACCCAAACCTAAGCCTCCCTCTAGCATTTCTCCCATCAACTCTCGCATTCATCACCTTTTTCAGCAATTTTTCATCTTCCATCCTTTCCACTTGGCCAAACCATCTCAGAACATTCATATCTACTCTGATCAACTTTCTCAAGTGTCTCTCCATTCAACATAACATTCAATCCAGCACCATCCCCATTCTTGTACACCTCATAATCTTACTCTTTCCCACATTCACTCGCAACTTCCTTCTCTCGCACACCATTCCAAATTCTGACACTAACTGACACAGCTTCTCCTCTGAATCTGCCACCACCACAGTATCATCTGTAAACAGCAACTGATACAGCTCCCACTCATTATCATCCCCATCTACCATTCTCAAACCTCTACCATGCACTAGCTCATTCACCTCTCTTACGACTCCATCAATATACAAACTGAACAGCCATGGTGACATCACACATCCCTGTCTCAGTCCCACACTCACCGGAAACCACTCACTCACTTCATTCCCTACCCTAACACAAGCTCTACTGCCCTCATACAAACTCTTCAATGCATGCAACAGTTTACTATTACACCTTGTTCCTTTTATGAGCGATTTTTTATCCATGAAATTGCAATAACGCCCCAAAAAAATAATAGTAAAAAATTCGAATTTCGCGAATACCCCCCCCCCCCCCAAAAAAAATAATAAATAAATAAATCATTAAATAATATATATATATTTTTTAAATAAGCGCCCGCGGACGCTTCTTCCCCGAGTACAAAGAGGATTACGATAAGAAAAGATCATCATCATTATAAATCAATATACAACCACCCTACCTCTGTCAGAAGTCTATCTAATCTACATTTGAAGGTGTCTAAGGTATTGGCATTTATTATCCAACTAGGAATACTCTACGGTATTATCAAGCCAGTTTTCACCAATTTCCCTACTGAACCTAAATTTATCAAGCTTAAATCCATGACCCATTACGAGTTCTGGTTTGATCATGAATTTTTAAAACTTTATTAATATCACTCTTGTTAATATCTTTAAATCATTTATACACCTCAATCATATCCCCCCTAACTCTGCGCCTCCCTGGAGAATGTAGATTAAGTTTTTTTAATCTGTCATATGGTAGATTTAGGCACTGATTAATTAATTTTTTTTTTCCGTTTTTTAGTCTTGCTTTGGTTATGTATAATTTTTATTTTATCTTTGTTTACATTTGCAGATAGATGTTCGTTCTCCTGCATCCTCCTCCTCTTCTACCGCATAAGTTACTTGCTCACGGCCACCATGCATGTCCCAGTGTACTGTATGACTGTTGCCCACTGCATAATAGAGTACAGTACAGTAATGTACGTAAATTTCTAGCTGTAAAATGAATATGAATATCTTTTGTATACTCTTAAAAATAGATACAGGGCTTTCTGCTTTGCTATGTAGTAATAAAATATGTCTTTTACTTATCTTATATCTTTGGCATGGTGTGTCTATGTAAGAATTAGAACGTATCTATGCCCTTTATCATTGTTTCCTATGGAAAATGACTCGTTTTTTCACGCTATTTTCCATTTTTTTGTTTTTTAGTCTTGCTTTGGTTATTTATAATTTTTATTTTATCTTTGTATACATTTGCAGATAGAGGTTCGTTCGCCTGCATCCTCCTCCTCTTCTACCACATAAATTACCTGCTCACTGCCACCATGCATGTCCCAGTGTACTGTATAACTGTTGCCCACTGCATAATAGAGTAAAGTACAGTAATGTATGTTAATTTCTAGCTGTAAAGTGAATATGAATATCTTTTGTATACTCTTAAAAATAGATACAGGGCTTTCTACTTTGCTATGTAGTAATAAAATATGTTTTTTACTTATATTATATCTTTGGCATGGTGTGTTTATGTAAGGTTTGGAACGTATCTTGCCCTTTATCATTGTGTCCTATGGAAAACGTCTCGTTTTTTCACACGATTTTCCATTTGCCCGACACTTCTGAGAACCTATCTAGGCGTTATTCTGAGAACTAGGCGTAATTCCATATAACCACAAAACATTCCACATTGCCTCTCTATCAACTGTATCATAATCATAGGCTTTCTCCAGATCCAAAAATGCATATATATATATATATATATATATATATATATATATATATATATTATATATATATATATATATATATATATATATATATATATATATATACACCTTGTTCCTTTTTTCCGCCCTTTTTTTATCAGCGAAATTGCAATAACGCCCCTAAAAAATAATAGTAAAAAACACGAAATTCGCGAATAATGCCCATGCCAAAAAGAAAATGATAATAATAATTTCATTTAAGTAAAAAATCGACTGCCTCGGAGGCACTTTTCCGTCATCCTCCTCATCTTCTACCGCTTAATGCGATCGAATATTATGAAGATAATTGAAAAAGAGCATTAAGCACAAACAGCAAACATATTTTCCATATAATATCATCAGGGAAATAGTGTGAGGGTGCATCAGCTGATACGGAAGAAGCAAAACGTTTGCTGATACAGGTTCATTCTCCCGCATCCTCCTCCTCTTCTAACGTTTAATGCGATCGGATATTATGAAGAAAGTTGAAAAAAGCATTAAGAACAAATAGCAAACATTTTCAATAAAATATCGCCAGGGAAATAGCGTGTGAGGGTGCAGCAGCTGATACAGAAGTGTGACAAAACGCATGCATCCTTGTCCTCACCGCCACCATCAGTGTTGCCAGAACAGATGAATGAGAGAAATGATATATATAAAATATATACATGTAAGCTGGTAAGTTATTTCAAGTATCTTAAAGATGAAGTACAGTTTTATTTAAATTACAGTATGTGCTACCATCTTGTAATTACTATATATCTTAAAATGTAACATACATTTGAAAATAAAAACATTCGCTTTATCTGGTAACCCTGGCCACCATGCACGTCCCAGTGTAAGCCTGTTGTCAACGGCATAATGGAGTGCATTAACTTGTTTACTGTACAGTAAATCTGTATATCTTTTATACTGTTCACTATTTGCATGTTTATACAAATAACTGCAGGTCTTTCTGCATTGCTATGTACTTATAAAATATGTTTTACTTATCTTATATCTTTGGGATAGTGTGTCTATGGATGGTTGTGGAACGAGCTATGCCCTTTATCATTGTTTC
Organism: Halocaridina rubra; assembly: GCA_037179515.1. Lineage (NCBI taxonomy): Eukaryota > Metazoa > Arthropoda > Malacostraca > Decapoda > Atyidae > Halocaridina > Halocaridina rubra. The sequence continues at coordinate 46,732 of JAXCGZ010021429.1, forward strand.
CTATGGAAAATGACTCGTTTTTTCAAGCTATTTTCCATTCACACGTGGCTTCTGAGAACCTATCTCTGCGTTATTCTGAGAACTAGGTGTGTATATATATATATATATATATATATATATATATATATATATATATATATATATATATATATATATATATATATATATATATATATATATATATACACCTAGTTCTCAGAATAACGCCTAGATAGGTTCTCAGAAGGATCGGGCAAATGGAATATCGCGTGAAAAAACGACTTATTTTCCATAGGAAACAATGATAAAGGGCATAGATACGTTCCAAACCTTACATAGACACACCATGCCAAAGATATAATATAACTAAAAAACATATTTTATTACTACATAGCAAAGCAGGAAGCCCTGTATCTATTTTTAATAGTATACAAAAGATATTCATATTCACTTTACAGCTAGAAATCAACATATATTTCTATACTTTACTCTATTATGCAGTGGGCAACAGTTATACAGTACACTGGGACATGCATGGTGGCAGTGAGCAAGTAATTTATGTGGTAGAAGAGGAGGAGGATGCAGGAGAACGAACCTCTATCTGCAAATGTATACAAAGATAAAATAAGAATTATAAATAACCAAAGCAAGACTAAAAAACGAAAAAAAAAATAATTTTGCAATGCCTAAATCTACCATATGACATTAAAAAAACTTAATCTACATTCTCTAGAGAGGCACAGAGTTAGGGGGGATATGATTGAGGTGTATAAATGGTTTAAAGGGATTAACAAGGGTGACATTAATAAAGTTTTAAAAATTCATGATCAAACCAGAACTCGTAATGGGTAATGGATTTAAGCTTGATAAATTTAGGTTCAGAAGGGAAATTGGTGAAAATTGGCTTGGTAATACCGTAGAGTATTCCTAGTAGGATAATAAATGCCAATACTTTTTTTTTTTTTTTAGGATGGGATGGGATAGGAGGGGAGAAAAGGGGAGGGGATTAAGAATATAAGGGAATTGGAGGGAAAAACACGAAAATTACATAAAGCAACAGAGAAAAAGAAGAGGGGCAGACCCTCGTGCTAAGTTTTGATCTGGAATTCAGATTCTGAATTGTATTACTTAGACACCTTCAAATGTAGATTAGATAGACATATGACAAAGGTAGGGTGGGTGTATATATAATGTATAATGATGATGATCTTTTATCGTAATCCTCTTTGTACTGGTGGAAGAAGCCTCCGCGGGCACTTTACTATTTAATTGTCTTTTTTTTTTAATATAGTAAATCAGCGCCCGCGGAGGCTTTTTCCACCAGTACAAAGAGGATTACAATAAGAAAAGATCATCATCATTATA
>JAXCGZ010021430.1:0-7500 GCA_037179515.1 Halocaridina rubra
CTGATTTAAATAATTTTCAGTATGGTATTGACTTAGCTATGATAATTGTAATATTAACAAAGTAAGTCTTTTTATTTTAAAGTAGATTATTGTTAGTAAATATGTGGCATATATAAAGGTAAAATGAATGTTGTAACTGGAATAAAGCATTCAAATAAAAAAATAAAAAAAAGAGTATTACATCTGTCAAGGCAACCCACGCAAATATGCTCAGTGGCTTGTGTGAGTCTCATTGTCGGCCATGCTAGAATCAGTCCGGTTTGTGTTGGTGTCTTCTATGCAACAGTGTTTTAGTGTTCCCAGTTGATGTAACATTTATCAGAATTACATTTAATAACTTAGTTTTCTCTCATTAAGTCTCGTATCTATATAACTGTTTGTAGCAATCGTCTTCATATATTTCGGCTTCTCCCGTCAGGGGTTGACAGTGGATCAAATGTCTCCACATCGCCCCATCTCCTGTGTCCTCCTTCTTAGCCCCGCAGAATTTTATGTCTTCCCTCGCCACATCCATAAACTCCTCTCTGGCCTACCATTCCCCCTTGTGCTTGGCACTTCCGTCCTTAGCGTCTTACCTGCATAACCCCTAATTCTAGGACTCAAAAAGAACTGATAATAACAAATATAGTGGAAAGTATACCCTATTTGGACGTAGTTCCCTGCCCAATTGCAGATCACGAGCTCAACATTGCTATGGTAAACATAAACAAGCCCAAAAGGAAGCCTCTCTTCAAGACATTCCGGTGTCTAAAAAAATGCTCCCCTGATATCATTTGTGAATCATTAATCAACAACAGAAATATACTTAATAGTATAATAAACACAGATAACGTTGATTTGAAGGTTGAGATTCCAACAAAAGTCCTCCGTGAATGCTTAGAGAGTTTTGCACCCATTGTAACAAGAAAAATAACCAGCCCCTCAGCTCCCTGGCTAACTAATGACGACAAAGAGGCAATGCTAATTAGACATCAAATACAAAAAGAGCTAAAAATTAAAGATATGATATGACTTTTCGTGAACGTTATACAGCAGAAAAGAAACGTGCCAGCGCTTTCATCGATACAAGTAAAAAAGACTTTTACAAAAAACAATTTAATGACTCTAAACATGAAACAGCAGCAACATGGAAAGTGATAAGAAGCATGATACCAAATGGAAAGACTATCTCAGAAAGTTATGAAAGAATTACGGAGTTGAAAGACAAAGCAGAAAACTTTAATAATTATTTTGCTAACGTTGGCAAAAATACATATGAGAAAACACAAGAAAATATCAACTCAGTGAACATGAGTAATTACTTAAATGCCAATTCTTCCAATGTAAATACAATAGAGTACTTTAAGATAAATCCTGTCGGTTGTGCTACCGTAATTCTTACCATAAAGAGCCTAAGAAACTCTGGCTTTTATGACCAGATGGAATACCATTTCAATTCATCAAAGATGCTCTACCCATGATTGTATCTTATATTCTAGCTATTATGAACACTTTCATTGTTACTAAATGGTTTCCCGACTCTTGGAAAAAATCACATGTAATATCTCTGCATATAAAGGGGAACAGAGAAGATGTGACAAACTATCGTCCCATTTCCCTGCTACCTATTTTCCCTAAAATATTAGAAATTTTTTTTGCGTGCCAACTTGTGTCATATGTAGAGTCAAATAGACTATTAGCTATTAACCAACATGGTTTTAGACCGAAACTCTCGACGGAATATAGATATGAAAGAAATCTCTCTGCTTGTATTATTAGACTTATCAAAAGCCTTCGACAGTGTAAACCATGAAATTCTTATGAGAAAATGTAATAACCTAAATATTGATCTTGGAGAGTATCTATCTAATCGCAGACAGTCTATCAGTCTTAACAGCATTATCTCTATGCCCAAAAAATGTATCAAATGGTGTTCCATAGGGATCAGTACTTGGTCCTATCCTCTTCTCCATTTACGTAAATGATCTATTTTCTTTCACATATGACTGTCTAGTCATGCAATATGCAGATGACAATCAAGTACCCCTTAGTGGTGATATTAATAATCTCCCAGAGCTAACCTTAAGAGCAGAAAACACTGTCAAAAATTAAAATCTATTTTCAAGAAATAGGGCTGTTAATTAACAAAAGTAAGACACAGTGCATGTTTATTGGCACAAATTCCAAAAAAACACAACAATTAATTTTTGAGTCAAAACAGTAAAACAGCAAAACTAAAAAATCTAGGAATTCACTTTGATAGCTACATGTTGTGTGATTCTCATATAGATAAAGTATGAAAAAGATTACAGGAACATTAATGTACTTATCACTTATAAGAGACAATTTTGAGACTAGCACTCGAATAATGGTTGTTGAAACTCCAGCTCAAAGTCACACTAATTACTGCACAACTGTTTGGGGAGCTACCACTATGACTCAGATAAACAGAATACAGAAGCTTATTAATTTTGCAGCTCGAGTTGCCTGGGAAGAGTAAGAAAATATGACCACATCACATCAGCTCTAGAAAAACTTGCGTGGCTGCGGGCAGAAAAACAAGATCGCCTATGTTATTTATATTTTTGTATAAAAAATTTTGAACCATCATTATCCTAGCTGGCTATTTGATTTAAAAACAGTTAGGGATATAAGGGGAACCAACACAAAATAGAGTAGTGAGCTCTTTATTCTAAGTTAAGAACTAACTGATCTCATTGTAAGGAAAATAAATATGATGCTGCTGCTGATAATAACGATCCGGTTATTAACATTATGGTTAACATATTTATTACAGTATTATTATTTTCCAGAAAAGCCATATTCAATTTAACTGTATGTATTAACTTCTTACTTATTAGTTCAATTAACTGTCTACATATAAGTTAGTCTTAAATTGTATAAGAGTAGCCATTGTACTAAAATGGGAATAAATGTTTTTTTTTTCTGAGGAGGTATATAAGGTACGTTACCTTATATACCTCAGCAGCACATGTCTAAATCTTCTCATTCTCACCTCTCTCACCATTTCTCCAAACCTTCTTACCCACGTAACCCCTCTAATATACAATTTGTTTAACCTGTCCATTTTTGTCATGCTCAAAGAAAATGCCAGCATCTTCAATTTTGCCCCCTCCATCTGTATCGCCTGCAATTTTGTGAGTGGAACTATACCCACATCATACACCACGGCTGTTCTGACTACCGTCTTGTAAGCTTCATCTTATACTTTTGCAGGTATCCTATTGTCGCATATAGTTCCTGTCACTGTTCTCCACCCATTCTATCCTGCAAACACTATCTTCTTCATCTCTCTCCCACACGAGCAGTTGACTCCAAATATTTAAACTTATCCACCATCACCACCTGTATGCCATGAGGTCTTACTCCTCTACAGTCCACCCTGTAATTCACACAAATGTACTCTGCCTTGCTCCTGTTGACTTTCATTCCCCTTCCTTCTAGTGTGTAACTCCAACTTTCCAGGCTCGCCTCTACCTTTTCCCTACTCTCGCTACAGATCACAATGTAATCCACAGATATCAGAGACAATAGTTACTAATGCCAGATCTTATTAATCACTATGGCAAAGAAGAATAAAGCTTAGGCTTGATCTTGATGAAATTCCACCCAATTTTGAATCAATCCATCAATATTGCTGCAAACCTCACCACTATCATACTTTCCTCCCGACTCCCGACTTCCCAGCACCCTGTCATATGCCTCCACAAGCGCACAATGGAACTCTTATTGTCTTTTCTGTATTGATCAATCAACACTCTCAAAGCAAGAAATGAATCCATAGTGCTTTATCTTCGTCTAGTACCATTTATATATACCATATTGCTGCTTAAAAATCCTTACTTCTCTGCTCAGTCTGGCCTCCACTACCCTTACCCATATCTTCATGTTGTGGATGACCAGTTTTATGCCCCTGTAATCGAAATATCTCTGCATACCTCCCTTATTCTTAGACATTGGTGAATAGTTTGTTATGAATTAATGTCTACATCAAGGAAATGCGATTTAGAGGCCAAATCTCTCACTGATATTTCTTCACATCCAACATGGTTTGTTTACATTAGTGATTTAAGCACCCCCTTTAAATAGTTGTTGATACACTGGGGGAAGATATATGACAGAGGATAAGCTCGTCAGTGACTCTAGTAATCTTTGTATATACTTTTAGTACTTTTATACTGTTACAACTTTCTTCCTTTACCCAGAAATCATGTTATAGGGCATTATCATTGTCACTAGACATCTGTATGTGCGCGTGAAAATAAAGTCAAAATGATTATTTTAAGCATATTGGGGGAAGGTGTAATAACAATTTACCAAACCAATTAGTGAATTTTTCTGGATGGAAATTGAATCCTTAGAGAGAGTGTCGAGAAGAATGACCAAGATGATGCACAATATCAGAAATCTACCATATTAAGACAGGCTAAGAACTCTAAATTTGCACTCTCTAGAGAGGCGCAGAGCTAGGGGGGATATGACTGAGGTGTATAAATGGCTTAAGGGAATTAACAAGGGTGATATAAATAAAGTTTTAAAAATTCAAGATCAATCCAGAACTCGAAATAATGTGTTTAAACTTGATAACTTTAGGTTCAGAAAGGAAATTGGCAAAAATTGGTTCGGTAATAGAGTAGCTAATACATGGAACAGGCTTCCTAGTAGTATAATAAATGCCAATTTATTATACCTACTTTCTTCAAAAGTAGGTTAGAAAGGCATATGACATTCGAAGGGTGGGTGCGAATAGGTTAGTGTTTTGTGCTTAACGACCCCGCACCTACACCTGGTCCTAGGTACCTGCAGTTCCCCTCTGATTGTGGTTATTGGTAGGCAGGAGGGCGTCACATGTTCCCCCTCTGGCTGTGGCGAAAAGTTGGCGAGGAGGACTAACACTAGAAGACAATGATCTCAATGAAGGCTAGCAGCACTGATGGCGTTTGTCGAACGGCAAACCCCCCCCCCCCAAAGAAAAATAAATAAATGAAACAGACAAATAAATAATGATAATTATTAGTTGAAGAATAATAAAAAAAAAGGAAATAATAGAGTAGAATATAATAAGTTAGATATGCTTAGATCATCAGTCAAAACTGGAGCTGCCTCGTGTGTGCCAACAGGCATGTTATAGTGCCCCCTCTTCTTATGTTCTTAACTTTCTTCCTTACCCAAAAATTCGAAATTTGTATGACTATATTTTTACTATTTTGCGTAACCAGTTTTTTTTTTGTATGAGTTCCCCCACTCGAATGAGATTGGAGGCAAACGGGCTGGAACTTCGGAATGAATGCAAGACAGCCTTCCTAACCCCCTTCGGTGATCACGAGCACAGGTCTGCCAATTCCCGAGTCAAGTCCCCACTATAGAAGCAACAGTTAAATTGGATGAGACATATCATCATCCAAATTTTTTATTGTGTTCAGAGACGATCTAGAATCTCGGAAGACTCTTTGTAACGGGTGAGAGTGTTCAGGCATAGGATTATGTAATGAAGAGAATAAATTCATCAAACAAAAATTAAAGATAAATGCGACCAAGATAAATGCGACGATTAAGCTCATATATACTATGCTGTTATTTTTTTAGCTAATTTGCTATAAAAAGTTCGAGTGTAAATGGACTTACTTTTGTGCAAATGAAATAAAATAGTATTTGTGGGTCATTACTTTATTATTATTATTATTATTATTATTATTATTATTATTATTATTATTATTATTATTATTATTATTATTATTATTATTATTATTATTATTATAATAATAATAATAATAATAATAATAATAATAATAATAATAATAATAATAATAATAATAATAATAATAATAAATTATTATTATTATTAACCCAGCCACTGGGTTAAGCAGTCCAGCTTAGCTTAGTGCCGGTCCCAAGCCCGGATAAATGGGGAGGGTTTCCAGGATAGTCCTAGCAAGACACTGGAAGAAAACCTCTTTGCTCAAGCAACGCATGGCTAGTCAAACATAGTCAGCCGACTGACAGATAGAGAACTATCTACTCAGGCGTATGGTGAGTGAGATTATTATTATTATTATTATTATTATTATTAATATTATTATTATTATTATTATTATTATTATTATAATTAATATTATTATTATCATTATTATTATTATTGTTATTATTATTATTATTATTATTATTATTATTATTATTATTATTATTATTATTATTATTATTATTATTATTATTATTATTATTATTATTATTATTATTATTATTATTATTATTATTATTATTATTATTATTATTATTATTATTATTATTATTATTATTATTATTATTATTATTATTATTATTATTATTATTATTATTATTATAAGTAGTTGTAGTAGTAATAGTACTGGTATCAGATTTGGGGGCAAGTAACGAAACTAATGGATATTGGAACTCAGAGAGTTGATGTTTGTGTTTAATAATTATTAGCATAATTTAAAGCATTCGCTTTTCACAGAAAGCATTTTGAATATTCCAATGAAATTCTTGTAAGAAAGCTATTCTCCAACTGTTTTCTTGGTTTCGTTGCCTGATTAAAAGAGAACGCATTGACTGCACCTTTTCATCGCCTCGAGGTAAGATTTTGCTAACCTCAGATATCAGAATATTATCTCTTTTCAGATATCTGCCCTCTTATTTGGGATATGTCATCTGCCCCATCTACACCTCCTGCAAAAGGAGTCTATCAAATTTATTCGTTATGCTATGCAAATCTAATTCTATCCCTCCATGCAATATTTTTCTAATATTACAATCCTAAAATGTGAAACTGTTACTCTAACTATATGTATATAGAGATTCAGTAAAATAACTTCTACCTCCCTCTTAAAGCTAGTTATATGGCTATGATATACTATTCTACAGTTATCAAATTTTATTTTGTGATTACAGTTTCCACGCACATCAACTACACTTTTTGTTAATCCTAAGCACGATGTTCTTTTGTGCTCAGCAAACCCAACACTAGTAACACTACCCGTTTCTCCAACATAAACTTCAAGACAGTCTATACATGATAAAATATATACCTTGTATAGATTGGATTTGAATAGCTTATCGAGTAATGATAGTAATAATAGTTACTAAAAGGGTGTGTGGCTGTTGACATTTCCCAACCAAGAGACGGATCCCTGAAAAAAAAAATAATCCACCTGATACCTGAGGTCATTGAATCATTACCTCGAGGCAAAGGGGGGGGGGGGCGGAGCTAAGGCGTTCTCATGGTTTCAGACAACTTCACCAAGTAAACCGGAGGAGTATAGCTCTTTACCAGAAAAGTTCATTGGGATCATGAAAATGGTCTCAGTTGAAAGCGGAAGTTTGATATTATGTAAATAATTGTTATACACAAAAAAATCATACTGTGGGGTCCATTATTATTATTATTATTATTATTATTATTATTATTATTATTATTATTATTATTATTATTATTATTATTATTATTATCATTATTATCATTATTATTATTATTATTATTAT
>JAXCGZ010021430.1:30000-35000 GCA_037179515.1 Halocaridina rubra
GTGAAAAGGGTATGGTATGAAGCAAAAGCAGGTAAAGCACCTGGAATGGATGGTGTGAGAGCGGAGACGTTGAAAGAAGGGGGCGTGACTGCAATGGAATGGTTAATGAGAGTGTTTAATATATGCTCTATGTTGTCAATGGTGCCAGTGGAATGGGTGATTGCTTTTATAGTGCCCCTATGCAAAGGTAAGGGAGATGTGTATGAATGCAGTAATTTTAGGGGTATAAGTTTGTTGAGTGTGGTAGGAAAAGAGCTTGGTAAGATACTTATTAATAGGATTAGGGATAAGACAGAAAATGTGATCGCGGAAGTGCAGAGGGGTTTTAGGAGAGGTAGAGGTTGTATATATACAATATTTATAGTTAGGCTGTTATGTGAAAAAATATTTAGCAAAAGGTAAGGATGTGTATTTTGCATTTTTGGATCTGGAAAAAGCATGTGATAGAGTTGATAGATAGGCAATGTGGAATGTTTTGAAGTTATATGGAAATAATGGTAAACTGTTGCTTTCAGTGAAGAGCTTGTATGAGGGCAGTAGAGCTTGTGTTGGGGTAGGGAATGAAGTGAGTGAGTGGTTTCCAGTGAGTGTGGGACTGAGACATGGATGTGTGATGCCACCATTGCTGTTCAATTTGTATATTGATGGAGTCGTAAAAGAGGTGAATGAGCGTGTGCGTGGTCGAGGCTTGAGAATGGTAGATGGGGATGATAACGAGTGGGAGGTGAATCAGTTGTTGTTTGCAAATGATACTGTGGTGGTGGCAGATTCAGAGGAGAAGTTGTGTCAGTTAGTGTCAGAATTTGGAATGGTATGTGAGAGAAGGAAGTTGCGAGTGAATGTGGGAAAGAGGCAGGTTGGATTGAATGCTATGTTGAATGTAGAGACACTTGAGGAAGTTGATCAGTTCAAGTATTTAGGCTCGGTTATAGCTGCAAATGGTGGAGTGGAAGCAGATGTGTGTCACATAGTGAATGAAGAATGTAAAGTGTTGGGTGCGTTGAAAGGAGTGATGATGAATAGAGGATTGGAAATGAATGTTAAGAAAGTTTTGTATGAGAAAGTGGTTGTGCCAACTGTGATGTATGGATCAGAGTTATGGGGTATGAAAGTAAGTGAAAGACAGAATCTATATGTTTTTGAGATGAAATGCCTGAGGAGTATGATTGGTGTATCTCGGTTGGATAGGGTTAGGCATGAAGTGGTGAGAGCAAGAATGGGTGCGAGGAAAGAAATGGCAGCCAGAGTAGATATAAATGTTCTGAGATGGTTTGACCATGTGAAGAGGATGAATGATGAAAGACTGCTGAAAAAAGTGATGAATTCGAGAGTTGATGGGTTAAATGCTAGAGGGAAGCCCAGGTTTGGGTGGATGGATGGAGTAAGGAGAGCCCTGAATGATAGGAGGATGGATGTGAAGGAAGCAAGTGAGAGTGCTAGGAATAGGAATGAGTGGCGAGCCATTGTGACGCAGCTCTGATGGGCATCTGCTGTTACCACGGTGCAGCATCTTACAGAGGTAGCTATGTGGTAGGGGCAGTAGGGGAGTTGGCATTTATGAAGTGACAGAGGTTGTGGAGGAGCCGGGAGGATGGGCTGTGGCACAGTAGCAGTGCCATCTGAACGGTCACTTGATCCCTCGTCATTGCCCAAAGAGCAAAGACAAACAAAAACTTATTTCTATTTTTGTTCAGTGGTTATTCTTCTAAAAGTAAAAGTAACTTATAAGTAGACTTTTAATTGAACTAATAAGTAAATGGGTAATATATACAGTTAAATTAAATGTAGCTTTCTCAGAAAATAATAATGCTGTAATAAAATTTTTTAACAATAATGTTAATAATAAAGTAGTAATAATAACTCTCGATACAGTATCGTTATTATCTGCATCATCACCATATTTGTTTCCTTGCAATGAGAATATTTAGTTCTAAACTAAGAGAACAAAGAATTCGATATCAGTTTACATATAGAGAGGTTAATGTTAAGGGAAATTGCATTAAATCATTAAGTTTGGTTTATGTGTGAGCAGCAACTATTTGTCCAAAAGAAAACTATATAGTTTGCCTTTGAAAGCTGTGAAGGAGGATGCATTTTTAAGATGTTCCGGAATATTGTTCGAGAGTGTTGACCCTTTAATAGTGATCATATTTGAACCTGCTTCTGTGTTTGTTCTCTGAATAAAGAGCTCACTGTTCTGTATTGTGTTTTTTCCTCTTATATCCCTGAAAAATCTTGCATAGAAAAACATAAATAGCATAAACGACCTTGTTTTCTGCCCGCAGCCACCCAAGTTTATTGAGAGCTGGTGTGATGCGGTCATATTTTCTTATTCCTCCCAGGGCAACTCGAACTGCAAAAGTAATAAGCTTCTGTATTCTGTTTATCTGAGTCTTAGTAGTAGCTCCCCAAACAGTTGTGCAGTAATTAATGTGACTTAGGGATAGAGATTCAACAACTGTTTTTCGAGTGGTAGTCTCAAAATTGTCTTTTATACCTGATAAGTATATTAATGTTTCTGTAACCTTTTTGCATACTTTATCTATATGGGAATCAAACAACATGTAGTTATCAGAGTGAATTGCTAGGTGTAATAATATTGCTGCAAAAATTAACTGTTGTGTTTTCTGGAATATGTGCTAAATGGAACCTTGAACCAATGAACATGCACTGTGTTTTACTTTTGTTAATTAACAGCCAAATTTCTTGAAAACCGGTTTAATTTTTGACAGATTGTTTTCTGCTCTTAAGGTTAGCTCTAGGAGATTATTAATATCACCACTAAGGCGTAGTTGATTGTCATCTGCATATTGCACGACTAGACAGCCAGAAATGAAAGAAGATAGATAATTTACGTAAATGGAGAAGAGGATAGGACCAAGGACTTTTCCCTGTGGAACACCAAGTGAATCATATTTTGGCATAGAGATAATGTTGCTATGACGTATAGACTGTTTGCAATTTGATAGATATTCTCTAAACCAGCTCGGATCAATATTTAGGTTAATACATTTACTTATAAGAATTTTATGGTTTACACTGTCGAAGGCTTTTGATAAGTCTAATAATACAAGCAGAGAGAATATTTTTCATATCTATATTATTATAGATACTATTCGTAACTTTGAGCAGTGCAGTTTCCGTCGAGAGTTTCGGTCTGAAACCATGTTGGTTAATAGCTAATAGTTAATTTGACTCTAAATATGACATAAGTTGGCATGCAACAATTTTTTCTAATATTTTAGAGAAAATGGGTAGGAGGGAAATGGGACGATAGTTTGTCACATCTTCTGTCCCCCTTTTTATGCAGAGGTATTACATGTGATTTTTTCCAAGAGTCAGGAAACTTTTTAGTAACAATGGAAGTGTTCATAATAGTTAGAACATAAGATACAATCATGGGTAGAGCATCTTTGATGAATTGAAATGGCATTCCATCTGGTCATGAAAGCCAGAGTTTCTTAGTCTCTTTATGGTAAGAATTAGGATAGCACAATCGATAGGACTTATCTTGAAGTACTCTCTTGTGTTTACATTGGAAGAATTGACATTTAAGTAATTACTCATGTTCACTGAGTTGATGTTTTCTTGTCTTTTGCCAGCGTTAGAAAAATAGTTATTAAAATTTTCCACTTTGTCTTTCAACTTCGTAATATTTTCATAACTTTCTGAGGTAGTCTTTTCACTTGGTATCATGCTTCTTATCACTTTTCATGTTGCTGCTGTATCATGTTTAGATTCATTAAATTGTTTTTTGCAAAAGTCTTTTTTCCTTATATTGATGAGAGATCTGACACATTTCTTTTCTCTTTTATAACGTTCTCGGAGAGTCATATCATGTCTATTAAGCTTTAGCTCTTTATGTATTTGATTTCTGATTTACATTGCCTCTTTGATGTCATTAGTTAGCCAGGGGGCTGAGGGGCGGTTTATTTTTCTTGTTACAATGGGTGCACAACTATCTAAGCATTCACGGAAGACTTTTGTTAGAATTTCAACTTGTAAATCGACGTTATCTGTGTTCATAATTCTATTAAGGACATTTATGTTGTTGATTAATGCTTCACAAAAGATATCAGGGGAGTAATTTTTTAGACACCGGAATGTCTTGAGGAGAGGCTTCCTTTTGGGCTTGTTTATATTTTGCATAGCAATGTTGAGCTCGTGATCTGCAATTGGGCAGAGAACTACGTCCCAATAGGGTATACTTTTCACTTTATTTGTTATTATCAGATCTATTAGAGTCCTAGAATTAGGGGTTATGCGGGTCGGTTTTGTCACTATTTGTGTTAACTTCACAGTGTTGATCACACTTTTCATTTTGTTATTTGCTGAGAGCAAGTCATCATTAAAGTCACCAAGTATGTATACGGGCTTATGGCACACACAGATATTTCTGAATGTTTCTAGCAGATGAATGAATGAACTGGAGTGCTTTAGGGTGACGGTAAACACACCCTACAATGAAAGATGGAAGCTTCTGATACTGCACTGTTATCCATAAATCTTCGAGCTCTTCAGTTTCTTCTAGACCTGCGGTTATTTCTGATGCAGTGAGATAATTTCTAACAAATACAGACCCCACCCCCTCGGCCATGGTCATTGTGAAATATTTTAAACTCTGGGATATTCACATATTTATTTTCAGTTGTAAGAGGAAGCTAAGTTTCACTTACACAGAGGATGTCTATGTTGTAGTCTTTTGCTAGCATTATTATTTCCTCAAAATGAGCAAGAAGGGACTGAGCATTCACATGTACTAATGTTACATTCTTACTATGTTTCATCAGGGTGGTATCCATAGTTATAGTTGTAGTTTTTTCTTAGATTTGTCCATAATATGTTTCGACTGTGTGATTCTGCTGGGAATTCATCATTATAGTGTTTTCTGGGGATAATCCATGGATCCTGGTGTCTGTACCTGCCGTTGGATGGGTAACGCTGATTTGAGTATGTGCCATGGTATGATCGGACCTTACCAAAGTTTGTATGCCTAGGTG
>JAXCGZ010021431.1:5000-42500 GCA_037179515.1 Halocaridina rubra
ATGAAACAGCAGCTTATATATATATATATATATATATATATATATATATATATATATATATATATATATATATATATATATATATATATATATATATATATATATATATATATATATATATCTATATATCTATATACGATAGCCTTATTACCCCTCATAAAGGGAGTGACTGAGTCAAAGCAAAATACCTGGACTATGCGGGAAGGAATATCCAGAGGGGAGGAATCCCAGTCCCCTCGCCCCACCCCATTTAGTCGATTCTTACGACACGCAGGAGAACACGGAGGAAGTATTCTAACCCACTCTCTCTGGAGGAAAACCTGAAATTTTAAAAAATAAAGAGTTTCGTTTAATATTACGAATCATGAAAATCTATCTTATGAGGGGAGTGGCCGAGTCAAGGCAAAATACTCTCTCTTTGGGAAGAGAAAATACAGAGGAGAGAATTCCCAGTCCCCTCCCTCTGCCCCATTTAGTCGACTCTTACGACACGCAGGGGAACACGGAGGAAGTATTCTTACGCCCCTCCCTCGAGAGGAACACTTTGAATATGTAAATAAAAACAGCTTCGTTGAATGATGCGAATGATTTGAAAACACTTAAAACATTACTCATACAGCAATATTTTCTTCGCTTTATTATTTCCCCTTTTCCTGCTGTCATACTACCATGTGCCCTCGTTCATTCTGTCCTGGGCAAAAATTGGATTTGTCATGCGGACGTGATTCTTTTTCCTCACTAGAATTTTCTTGTAATCCCAGAGGAAAAGGAAGAATGAAACTCTACTTCATGATTAAGATGACGTAATTATAACTAGAATGGTGCGGCCGCCGTGGCCGAGTGGTATAGTTCGCGACTCTGCTTCTTCAGGTCGTGGGTTCGAGGAAAGAGGGCATTCACACCGGGTAACTGTCACACTTGCCAAAACCATCGATGTCCTTCGCAAGAAAGCACCGTCCTAGCCCTTAATAAATAAGGGAGTCCGAGACATAAAACCGATCATCAATTATAATCAGAATGTCGATTCAATATTGTAAGCAGAGATGCTAAAATATGAATAAATATTCAATCCAATATGACTCCAAATATTGAGTAACAATATAGAGTTAAAATATTTCATCCCGGTATCAAAATTTTTCCTCATAAGGGGAGGGTAAGCATACCGCTTCCGTGTTCCCCTGCGAGCCGCAAAAGTCAATTAAACTGGGCGAAGAAAGGGAAATGGGCATTCCCTTATACAGAGTCAAGTTTATGTTCTGACTCAGCCACTCCCCTCATAAGGAGAATACTGGCTTAAGTATATAGATAGCTAGATAGATATAGACCGATAGATAGATATATTAGATTTTAATAATGAGGTAGCAGATATTGGGGTAAGCTTTCCAACCCAGTTCATTGTCATTCCTCCCAGCCAGCATCCGATTTCCTATTCAGATCTCATTCCAACCCTTCAAATTACCCAATTTCTTTCTTCATCCCTTATTCTTCTCTCACGGAGACATTTTCTATTTTTTTTCTTTCTTTTTTCTGTCTTTCCCAATGCATATTTTACAATCAACCCTCTGACCTTACAACAGAGGGAAGAATGTGTAAGCCCTTCCTTCGTGACATTTGTTAAAAACAGAGATATGTTCTTTTATTGTTCAGTGACAAAAGTATTCGTCATCATATCTTTAGACTACTCCCGTCACGGCTCAGCCACAGCGGATCCATGTCGCCCTATCCCCTGCGTCCTCCTCTGTCACACCACGCACCCTCACGTCCTCCCTCTCCATATCCATAAATCTCCTCTTTCGTCTACCTCTCCCCCTTCTGCCTGGCAAAAGGAAGCATGGAATAACAACCATAAATTACAACTTTTTTAAATCCTAAACCTGAGAAGCTAT
Organism: Halocaridina rubra; assembly: GCA_037179515.1. Lineage (NCBI taxonomy): Eukaryota > Metazoa > Arthropoda > Malacostraca > Decapoda > Atyidae > Halocaridina > Halocaridina rubra. The sequence goes on from JAXCGZ010021431.1 coordinate 6,887, forward strand.
AACTTATTATTATTAATATTATTATTATTATTATTATTATTATTATTATTATTATTATTATTATTATTATTATTATTATTATTATTATTATTATATATATATATATATATATATATATATATATATATATATATATATATTATATATATATATATATATATATATATATATATATATTTTTTTTTTTTTTTTTTTTTTTTTTTTTTTTAAAGGATTGTAACTTCGGGACGGAAAAGAACCTTACCTCATCGGACCCAGGCATCAGGTAATAATTGAGAAGAAAAAGTTAAGGACAAGGCAAAAATAAGAGAATGATAAACAATAAAGGAAAGGACAGAGTGCAATGGTGATGAGATTAACGGTGACAGCTTGGCAGTTTTTTCCTTAGCTTTCGAGTGGAAGATAAAAATCACCTCAATACGAAATGAAAAAAATAATGACACTAAATAAGTAATGTTACAGATGTTATTAAACTTAAAGTAGATAAAGAACAGTGAAGGATATATTACAAACAGTTTTGTCTTTTGATGGTAAAGCTATGATAAAATTCGGTTTTACGTCACGGAATTCCTTTTCTACCAAGGGCTAGGATGGTTCCCTTATTGCGAAGGACTTGTTTTGACAGATGTAATCGTTACCCTGAGTGCATGCCCTTACTAACCTCAGACTGTGGCAGGGCGCAAACCCTCAACCTGACGCTTCAAAGTCGCGGACGCTACCGTTCTGCCACGGTGACTACGGTGAAGCTATGATATGTTGTGTTAAAACATCGGGACAATTATATTCAGCTCAAGAATCAAATTACGTCCGTATATACACACCTTTATTTTTCTCCAATTCGCATATTCATTAAAAAAAAAAAAATCTACTCAGTCTGCAAAGTAGAACCATGAGAAGAACTGACCACCAGATGAGGACTATTTGGCGCCGCCCCTTTGGCACCGCGTTGCCCTTTTGGTAATGAGCTGTTTTGACCAAGCTAGATTAAGTACAGTTAGGTTAGTGCAAATTAGTCTATTATTATTTAGTAAAGGCGCCAGTACATCTCAGCACCAAGAAAGCGGCGCTGAAAAGGCGTCGCCAAAAAAGTACCCAACCTCTGACCATTTTTCATCACACTGGAAAAGATTGAACATTTACTAACTCATAAAAACATACGAAATAAATCTGCAATCTCCCAAGAATTCCCATAAGGGAATTTGCAAAGGAACATACAGATAATAGTGTCTGGTACTTTTTGGCACCGCCGTTTTAGCGCGGCTCTTTTGGAGCTGTGAATGGCGCCTTTACTAAAAAAAAAAACAAACAAAGGTTAATTAACACTAACCTAACCTAGCTTAGCCAAAACCGCTTAGTGCTAAAAGAGAAAAAGCCAAAACAGTTTGGCAATCAAAGTAGCGGCGCCAAAACGGTGGCGCCAAACAGTCCCATTCCGCAGATAATGATATAACTACTTCGATTCCTTTTTTTTTATCAGCTAATCTTTTATCTACACTGCTAACAAGTGATACATATTTTGTGCCAGGCACATCCGTACACAGTACCTGCTTATAAGAAATAAAAGAAGAAAATCAAAATAGCTAAAAAAGCAAAACTGGGAAGTGTCAAATGGAGTGGAATGTCGACAGCCATGTCAGTCTGAACTAAGGCAAAAATATATGAGGTAGGGGAGAGATTCATCTTAAAGATCCAGCCATTGTGGGATTAAGCCATCTCAAGTCGTTGCTGGCACCAAACCCACATCAATGGAGAGTTGCTGTCAGGAAAACATCAGGCCATAAAATTCTGAACCGAAGCTAAGCACTTCTCTCAAAAGAGGCTTTTGAGAAACAAGACTTCCCATATGTTTATAAAATAGAAGGACGAGATTCGCCTTAAAAGGATTTATTTTTCTGATATTTACAATTATTTCATCTGCTGAATATGCACTTAGTCTCATCTAGACCCTCATCATTAATATCATTAACAGCATCACTACTTCAGAGAACAAGATCATCAGGATTCGAAGGTTACTTTTAATTCCAGTTTCTTCTTCACGTGAGAGAGAGAGAGAGAGAGCGAGAGAGAGAGAAGAGAAGAGGAGAGGAGAGAGAACGAGAGAGAGAGGAGAGAGAAGAGACGAGAAGAGAGAGAGAGAGAGAGAGATTAGACAGTAGTAAATAAAGTCAAAGAAGAAGCCCAAGAGAGATAGAAAGAGAGAGAGAGATAATTAGACAGTTGTAATGAAGTCAAGAGAAGCTCATGATAGACAGAGAGAGAGAGAGAGAGAGAGAGAAGAGAGAGAGAGGAGAGAGAGAGAGAGAGAGAGAGAGAGAGAGAGAGATGAGAGAGAGAGAGAGAGAGACAGAGAGAGAGAGAGAGAGAGAGAGAGAGAGAGAGAGATAGAGAGAGGAGAGACGACACACCGAGATTCGTGAAACGAGGTCCAGAGCGCATGAGAAGAGAGAGCTTAACAGTCATCTCCTTCGGAATCTCGATCTCTCAACGAGGTCTCTCTGCTCTCATCTGCGTCTTCTCTCTCTCTCTCTTCTCTCTCTTCTCTCTCTTCATCTCCTCTCTCTGTCTCTCTCTCTCTCTCTCTCTCAGGGAGACTATGATGGCTGGATAGATGGTTTATATGCAAATACACAACGTCTTCAGAGAGATGGCACTGGAACATAATCAGCATAATGGTAACCTTCCCATATATTAATATATTAATGAGGGCCAAACTTGAGAATGCCAATAAGGGTCTTCTCTTCACCCCTTTTTTTAAATGAATATTTAAACTTTTTTTCTTGCTTAAAAAAAAAAAAACACACACACACACACGGAAGTGCCAAATAGTCCCATTCTGACATTTGAACAATCCTCATCCCAATTTCTCAGCCCAATTTCCCTATTCGTGTTCTCACATAGTGGTTGAGGGGTGGCCTGCAGGATTGTGCTTCAGATAAATCGATAAAGACATCTGACACTACTTAGGAATGTCTGAACCACAGTGTGTGTGTGGAATCATCCCTTGCAATAGAGCAAATACTACCAAGAGAGCTCTTGGGACAAATTCATATCCCGTCTAAACATTTGTAGAGAATATCAAGAAGGTGAAAAATACTGGAAATTTAACTTGGTTTCCACTTTTTATTTATTATTATTATTATTATTATTATTATTATTATTATTATTATTATTATTATTATTATTATTATCATCATCATTATTATTATTATTATTATTATTATTATTATTATTATTATTATTATTATTATTATTACCCTAAGATGAAGGGGGCCAAGGTAGCTCACTGGCAGTCTGCGCTAGTCGGTAAGCGACTAACCGCAGGTCATTAGGCAGGTCATCCAACTTGATTCCCCACAGCCAACATGTGTGTCCACTCCCATTCGAATGGGACATAGTTGTGACACATACAATGAAGCAAATAAATTAGTATTTAAGAGAAAATTGTTTTTTACTCCATTTTTTATATTTACTCAAATAGAATATAAAAGAGGATACGGTAAAAGTGGTTAAAATACTTGATTTAGGATTTGATAAACCCGCAATGGAACCTCCCGTGGGGCGTTAGGAATGGCCTTTAGCCTTAATTCCCCTGTACCTACCCTCACGATGGTGACTAATAGCCACACGTAAAACGTACAACAACCTAAACATATATATATATATATATATATATATATATATATATATATATATATATATATATATATATATATATCGCTTGTCAATTCACACTCATGAAATAAATGAACAAAACATTAATGTCTCGGGAGTAGTCTATTCACTTAGTGCACGAAAATACAGTATTAAGAAGAGCTATTTATCAAACGACAAAAAAATAATATCATTCTGAGGCGACATCAAAGATATAAAAATGTTAAGGTTCAGAATATAATTCATATTCCTTAACTGCCACAAATTGGCATGTTTGGTATTAAAGACAACAACAGTTAAAAGTCAATTTCGTATCTTTCTTTAAAGGAATATGAACCTTATCGTTTTATTTTTTTTTCTAAATACAAGGTCTAAATAAAACTTGAATACTCTTAAATTACTACAATAAACAAGAAATATCATTAAAAAAAACTCATGATAAACAAAAACAAAAAATTGGATGACTTTAAAATGTCTATTTTAATTATCTACACAAAATACCAAAAAGCGTAAGAAATAATGACAATATACTCAAAATGACAATATCGCCTTTTCTCTTAACAACTTAGGTTAGGTTAGGTTAAGTTAGGATCGTGTGAAGTGATTGTTCCGGTTTTACGTCACGGACTCCCTTATCAACCAAGGGCTAGGACGGTTGCCTTCTTGCGAAGGACTTGTTTTGGCAGATGTAATCCTTACGCTGAGTGCATGCCTTTGCTAACCTCAGACCGTGACGGGGCGCGAACCCTCGACCTGACGCCTCAGAGTCGGAGACGCTACCGACTGAGCCACGGCGACTACCGGATCGTGTGAAGTGATACTGTCTCCCGAAGGATATTGTCATACACTCAGTAGGAAGATGTCCACATCTTACATTATCCTGTTCCTTATAACACTAAGGCCCGAATTCTTAAGTAGTGTAAACCTAGGATACCATATTGTTAGTTAGTTGTAGTGACAGTGGCTCAAGCGGTAGCGTCCGCGACTTTGAGGCGTTAGGTCGAGGGTTCGCGCCCCGTCACGGTCTGGGGTTAGCGAGGGCATGCACTCAGGGTAACGATTACATCTGCCAAAACAAGTCCTTCGCAAGAAAGTAAACGTCCTAGCCCTTGGTAGAAAAGGGAGTCCGTGACGTAAAACCGGAACCATATTGTTAGTTAGCTAGACACACACAAATGGATTTCATAAACGCATCTGACGCGGTTCTGTGTATGGCTAGGATCCCGTACGGGATCCTAGCCATACACGGAACCGCGTCAGATGCGTTTATGAAATCCATTTGTATGTGTCTAACTAACTAACAATATGGTATCCTAGGTTTACACTGTTAAAGAAATCTCCCATTCCCTTTGCCTTCCTTTAATGGCTCTGTAGGTATCCTGTAGCATGTATTTGTAGTAAATCGATAAAGACATCTGACACTACTCTGGAGGGTTTACCAAAACCAACCAGGCTACAAGGTTCACACACACACACACACACACACACACACACACACACACACCACACACACACACACACACACACACACAACACGCACACACACTAATTCCAAATCCTTAGACACTTCATTTTCATCCCAGATCAGTTTCTCCTTGAGCTACCAGCTGCTATTCTCAAACTATGCAGCATGGTAGTTATTTAAACAGTTCCTGAATGATGACTGATCGAGGTTAGTTCTGTAAACTAATACTAGGCATGATGCTAATAAAAATATTAAAATTATTACCAAAGATTTGTTTGGTATTGTTCATCAAAATTTCTTATGATTTAAGCTTCAGAGAACTGAAAATTTGGACAATATATGTCTTGAGTTCAATCCAGAATTTATTTGGTGAAGGGTTTTCTTCATATATATCTAAGGAATAATAAGGTTTAAATTAGACAAAAATTAATATAAAAAGCAATTATGTATAAATGAATAACCTACGTTTAGTCTGTACTCATACATGATTATGCAGCTTCTTCATTTCTCCCAAATTAGAGTTTACGATGAAGAACACTTTACCTCTAGAATTTCCGTCTTTCGCAAACATAAAAGTTCTCCTATCGACCGAAAATAAAGAAACTGGAGCTAGGAAGGTAACGCAATACTTAATATGTGGCTAATTATGTAATATGTAAGTGGCTTTGTACATTAATTACACCCAACAACAATGCACGAACTCCATAACCATTCATTCTGATCATTTATCCATAGGTCCTATTCTATAAAAGTCAAAATGCCTATTCAGCCACTTCCCTAACACAGACAACAACAACAATAACCAGGATCAGAAAAGCACACATACAAAACCACAGTCAATAAATATTTAGTATCAATTCCAACAGATGTGCTTCCAGTTGGACTTTCATTTATTCCCATTCGTCAATTCCATCATCATTATCTTTCTACCAATCTAACCTTGTGACCTTTTGGGAATTCGGGCGGAAATGAGGTGCTTCCTCCATTAGATTAGCGCTCCAAAGCCAGGCCCTTTAACCAGATCATGATGGTTGGAAGATGGTCTATATGCAAATACAATGCTCCTCTTAATAATGACATCAGAGGTCTCTCTCTCTCTCTCTCTCTCTCTCTCTCTCTCTCTCTCTCTCTCTCTCTCTCTCTCTCTCTCTCTCTCTCTCTCTCTCTCTCTCTCATGCATACCTTTGGTAATTCTCAAAGAGCTTATGACATACCTAAAACACCTTTTTCAAATGAATCAGTAAATGAATTGGAGCTAATTCTTTGATTTATCGAATTCCTATTTACTGTTTTGCTAAATTGATGGGATATTCATATTATAAATTATTCTACTGCATGCACGTCATATTACATCTAATGCGTCTATTAATCTACATCAACTTGTACTGAATCGAGAATTATTTCTATCTGCCGTATCATCATTCAAAATACATAATTATTGTATTAGACGATTGATTAACCAGACAACTTAAAGTTTAAATATCCAATAAGATGACAGTAAAATATATAAACTTTTTCAAAACCGTCTACAACACGATGTGTGAATATTGTTTGGATTCGTTGCTCATTTTTCTTTAGAAATAAGTTTTCAATCACTTCCCAAAAGTGAAGTCAGTCAGTATAAGTAGCACCGAGATATCTCTACTGTAGTGATTATTATGTAGGATCTTTTGGCAAAATGAGGAACAGCTCGCCTGAAACAATAAGGAAAAAACGTTGGGAATCAGTTCTGATGTGTTTAATTTTGAAGCGAATTTGTCATTTCTAATTCCATGCGGTTCTTGATCAAAGAAAATGAACAGCTTCCAGGAAAAAGGTTCCAGAAATGACAGTCCCAAATCTAATAAACGAGTATGCAAATACTTTTTGTGCAAGTACATAAACAAATACATGCAAGTAAGTTGGACGATGCTTTGTATTATTCGAATGGAATTGCAAAAGCCACAAAAAGAAAAAAAATATGTTACGCAAAGATGTAGCATATCAATTCATCAGGAAATGAATGAGAGCTCCAGCAGTTTTAAATGCATTGTGATGACATAGAAAAAGAGGAGGAGGAGGAGGAGGAGGAGGAGGAGGAGGAGGAGGAGGAGGAGGAGGAGGAGGAGGAGGAGGAGGAGGACTCCTTTGAAAAGTGTAAAGACAATCATAAGTTTAACAAAGAACTCATCAAAGGCAACGAAAACAAACAAACCAGTAACAACAACAACATCAACACCACCACTGAAAGAACAAAGAACCAACTCGGTCTTGGGCGTTTTCTAATGGTAACAACAACAACCGCAGTATTTACAGCAATTTTTTTTTTTTATTGTGGAGGAGAAGGAGGGGCTTAGAACAACTTTAATGGTTTTTTACTAAGGCCCGATTTCTTAAACAGTGTAAACCTAGGATACCATATTGTTAGTTAGCTAGACACACAAATGGATTTCATAAACGCATCTGAAGCGGTTTTGTGTATGGCTAGGATCACACGTGGGATCCTAGCCATACACAGAACCGCGTCAGATGGGTTTATGAAATCCAATTGTGTGTCTAGCTAACTAACAATATGGTATCCTAGGTTTACACTGTTTAAGAAATCGGGCCAAAGTCTTCCTGGGGAACTACAAACATATATACATATACATGGCCCCATTCCTCCTTGTAAGGGGGGGGGAGCCAAGAAGTACGCATTCATCACGATCCATAAATACCTCAACTACTCCTCTGTAGTTCCTTAGGGACAAATAGAGATAAATTTGGTCCTTTGGTTTAAGATCCTAAGCTATGATTGTCTTCTACCACGTATTGCTTAGAATCCTTTCAAATTTGCCTAAGAGGGAGAATGAATTGCTCCTCTATGTTCCCCTGCGTGTCGTAAGTCGACTAAACGGGCCCGAGCGAGGGACTGGGAATCGCCTACCGTAGTAGTTTCCTCCCATAGAGTCAAAGCATTTGCTTTGACTCAGCCACACACCTTATAAGGGGGAATATGGCTTTTGTATATAAATAAATACAGGGTGTCCCAAAAAATTTATTCACTCAAAAAAAAAATTGAACTCCTTCTTTAAATGACAATAAATGCATTGTTTAGTTTATGAATCAAAATGTGAATACATCTTTTTTTTGTTGGGCAGACACTAGATTGTATAACGTAAAATAACCCGTGATAAAATAACATGAAAAGGCAAAATATATTTATTTAAAACACAGTCAGTAATTAGGAATAATACCCCTTGGCTCAAAAACAATTGTAAACTCTCATGAACATATCAGCAACAAACAAAAAATGATTGCTAACTTACCATCCTTCTCTATATTTCACAAACTCTCATAATTGACCCACCCTGTTCTCTTTTCCGAGCCCCCGTCCTTAATTTTTATTTTCTCCAAACTTCCAAAGAAAAAATGGGAAAAAAATTTAATTTTCATATATATCTAAAGCTATATATATATATATATATATATATATATATATATATATATATATATATATATATATATATATATATATATATATATATATATATATATATAAACGAAGTATTCTAGCAAGCATATACCACAACTTCTCGTGAATATTTAAATCGGCTCTCAAACAAAACAAAACAAAAGCACACCAAAGCCCACGCAAGCGCGTGGCGAAACAAGAGTCATAAAATTCAATTTTCACAGATCGTGTATTATATATCTCTGGATTACCTGCAACAGATAAGAGAATATGTCGGATAACCCCCTTAAGGCGTCAAAATCCAATCACTTTTTCCAATTTAACAGCAACAATTTCTCCCCTTTGGAAAAAAAAGATTCATATTTATTTTTCTCATTCTTTATCCAGGAATTGATAACGAAATTTCAGTTGTCGGTCTTGTTTGGTTCTTATTTACGATTATTGTTGACATTGATCTGATGAGAAGAAGTGCGCCATTTTTTTCTACCAAGTTCATGCGACAGCATCGTGTGTGTGTGTGTGTGTGTGTGTGTGTGTGTGTGTGTGTGTGTGTGTGTGTGTGTGTGTGTGTGTGTGTGTGTGTGTGTGTGTGTGTGTGTGTGCATTTAAAAGTCCGTGTGTGAGTGTATGGATGTAAGTGCGTGGGCGTGTGTTGAGGGTATATGTGTATGTGAGTGTAAGTGTGCAAGTGGGTGTATACATGTGTGCGCGCGCCATATCAAGCTGTAGGAGACAGGGAGGCCGTAACTGTAACAAAAGAACTGTACCCGATGTAGTACCTTCAATATGCTCACCTAGCAGTAACAATCTGACAAGGAAGGGAGGGAGGGATATATTGTGCGTATGTGTTTGTGTGTGTTTGTGTATGTGTGTGTGAAGATAAATACTAGAACTCTATGACTATTGATGAATAAATTTCGGGTGCAATGTTGAAATAATAAAATATATATTAATTTAATTGAATAAAGACCCAAATAATCAAAGATATTGCCGAGTCAGCAAAAATAAAAGTTAACAATATGAAGAAGTAATGAAAAACAGTGCCAATAAAACAAATGCTGCCAAAAAAAAAAACTTTTCATTCATTTACAGAAAAAAAAATCCTAAAAAGAGTCAGGACAGTAAGGACACAAATCATTAGTGATGTTTCATCTCATATTCATAACAGAAAAGAGAAAAAAGTTTATATATTCAAGATCATTCTGCTGTCAATTAATGGTGCACTTATGTCAGATAATACGATAGATCAATATCTGCAAGAAAATGAAACTGGCAAAAATATTACTGAAAATATATATGCGACACCGTAACCACGACATTCACATATTATATATATATATATATATATATATATATATATATATATATATATATATATATATATATATATATATATATATATATATATATATATATATATATATATATATATATATATATATATATATATATATATATATATATATATATATATATATATATATATATGTAAATACCGACGGGAAAAATGCTAGCTTGATCTGGCTGGATTATGAGATTCAAACTTTTTGTCTTTTGTAGTGGCCCAGTCTATATGGTGGCAATATTCTGTAACTTGCGACGCGAGTTCGGGTCCCCTAATTGTCATGAAAGTTTTCCGTGGATAATAGTATTGTTAATATCAGGGTTTCATTGCCTATATATATAATATATATATATATATATATATATATATATATATATATATATATATATATATATATATATATATATATATATATATATATATATATATGAACATATAAAAAGAAAAATCATGGTGGTATACTATCCAAAGTCAATATAAATATTACAAGAGTTAGGAGACTATTCAAGTAGCTTCTCTCGAATTTTAATGAGCTCAGTCTCAACACTACAGAAAAAAATACTTTTTTTATCTGATAAAATCACAGACGATTATCGCGCACTGATAAAAAAAAAAAAAAAAAAAAGTTCAGCGACATTGTAAAAAAACATACAAAGGCTTGGGAGTTTTCTTCGAAATCTATTGGCAGAGGAAGTCCAATCAATTGTACCTTAGAAAACAGAAGTACGACTCATGCTGATTTCTCTAGAATTTAAGTAAAATATTTCGATATGACATTGAATATTGAAATTGTCATTCTCTTGCTGTTACACTGTATGCGAGGGAACATTTTGGATCAGAGCTTGAAATTAAAAGCTAGCATACTTCCTCCGTGTTCCCCTGCACGTCGTAAGAGTCGAATGAATGGGGCGGAGCGAGGGTACTGGGAATCCCAACCTCTGTCTATTCTCCTCCCAAAGAGTCAGAGTATTTTGCCTTGACTCAGCCACTTCCCTTATGAGGGGAAAATCTGCTTATGCAGATAGAGGGAAATGTAAAGAAAGAGAGAGAGAGAGAGAGAGAGAGAGAGAGAGAGAGAGAGAGAGAGAGAGAGAGAGAGAGAGAGAGAGAGAGAGAGAGAGAGAGAGAGAGAGAGAATGAACAATGAATGATTTCTCATGTACTGCCGGAACTCCTTCATTGTATTGAGAAAAAGAAACGAGATGTGGGTTTTATCATTAACCCTTGATGGCAGAGACACCTGCCTTCGAGCAAGAGACGTAAGACATTTTCTGTTTTCTCTAGAATGAGTTAAGTTCTTAAATATGATACAAAATACTGCCAGTGCCGGGTCCCTTGAAACGACAATGTCTGGGGTGTATTTCGATATATCAGTCTTGAAGGCAGGAACATTCTGATTTCTCCAGAAAATATTAGTCAATTCATTTATATATTTAGAATGGAAGATAAGTGTGTATGTCCTAGAGCTATGACAGTCATCTTGGAAGAAGTTCTTCGATTCACAGGATATGAATAAGGACAAAGTGAAAATGTATTTATGTTTATTGAATATAAATAAAGACTTAAGAGAGACTGTCCTATATAAATATTTAAAAAAAAAAACTTAGCATAATAAAATTGTAAAATATATTATTCAAAAACATGTAATTTTATAGTTTCAATTTTTTTTTCTCGTATATACCATTACCCTTCTTATCTCATAAAAAATTATCGATATTTCCATTATACAAGCTTTCAACCAGTAAATTAAAAAATAAATGAATAAAACCTTTTTCAAAAAATATTTGATACAAACTAACCTCTACTAATTCAGCAATACCAAAAAAAAAATCAATGCATACTGAAAATCCCTTTTAAATCCATTCAAATTTTAATGCAAATTTATTTCTTCTACTGAAGCCAAATAAAATATATAAAATACTTTATCATAAACAAATAAAAATAAAAGAGTAGGGAGAGGGGGAGGAGGGTTGGGGTGAAAGACAGATTGCGAAACAAGACTTTAAATGTCAATTAAAAGCAGAACATAAAATGTAATTTGATAAATGTGATTAGGGCAACGTAAATCCTAGGGGCGCAATCATGGCTATATGCAATATAATGGAATAATCTACATTTGCAATGAATAAAAACTATTTTTATATCAGCAGACAGACAGCACTTTGGAAGGACAGGTATTTATAGAGTAAATCAGTGCAATTAATTCTGAATTTACACTCAAGTTCTTTGAAATGTATTGTTATAATTATTATTATTATTATTATTATTATTATTATTATTATTATTATTATTAGTAGTAGTAGTAGTAGTAGTAGTAGTAGTAGTAGTAGTAGTAGTAGTAGTAGTAGTAGTAGTAGTAGTAGTAGTAGTAGTAGTAGTAGTAGTAGTAGTAGTAGTAGTAGTAGTAGTAGTAGTAGTAGTAGATTTATTGTTGTAGCAGCTATTGCTGTTACCAGTGAAAAATATTAAGTGTAAATGAGATTTCCATATGATCACATATCGAGCATTCTCACTTTGCAATTACTTTCTACTTACAGTCCTCATATTTTATTATCAAAGCAAACCCCAATGCCACTAAGAAAAAAAAGGGCACGTGGACCTGTAGTGGCACCGTATTTGGCACCCTCCAGAACTGTAACTCCGGAAAAAAGCAACAAATTAATCGAAACTGGGCAGAGAACCTGGAAGAGGCTTCAGTCATCCGGAAGATTCCCTCATTTATCAACACACACAATAACAAACATTATGGACAAATATACCGTCCACAACCACATACGCCACCAACACAACATACACTCCCTGAGTGCTCTGTGGGAATATCCAGGATTGGTAGTGGTCGCTCTTTGACTCAGGGCTATTCGCCTAGGTAGCTTCGGAAAAAACAACAACTGGGAAAAGGTCACTTAAATCTAGGGATTTACTTCGGCTTCAACAAAACTTTTAAGTCGTTTCAAGCTTTGCATCCGAGAGCATTAAAATCAGCAATGTGTGATAACACCATGAGTGAGATATTGAAAATAGTTAATGGGGTGTTCCCTAACCCTATTATCAAAGATGGAGACTGCGGTAGCGAAGTGGTTAAAGGAATTGACTTGGGAGGTGGCGGATCCGCAATCGAGCCCACCGCCGGGTGCTAGGAAGGGCATCCAGCCTTAAGTCCCCAGTTCTAAGCTGTGTCCACCTCCAAAATGGACATCAATATTGATACAAAAAAAAATGGAATTGATGTGAGCAGGAACCAACTCTCTCTCTCTCTCTCTCTCTCTCTCTCTCTCTCTCTCTCTCTCTCTCTCTCTCTCTCTCTCTCTCTCTCTCTCTCTCTCTCTCTCTCTCTCTCTCTCTCTCTCTCTCTCTCTCTCTCTCTCAGGAATCTACCTCTGAGTTATTACAAGTCTGATGAACTCATTTGAATTAATGTGACAAAGGATTATCATATGTTATCAGATGTACTTAATGCCAAGACTCCTCAGAGAAGGCAGTTTACATAAGGTCTCTTAGAGATCTATAGGTTAAAGGAGGTCTCTGGGTTTCGAGTACAGGCGCACACCCCAAGTTGAAACTCAAAGTAAGTTATGCGGTACAACGAACTTGAACATTAATTTAACTGTGTCAAAGATCTAGAGGTAAAAGGAACTCTAAAGGTCAGTAAGAGAAAGACAGAGGGCAAGGTGGTATTCACAATAAGTCATGTGGTACAATGAAATATACACCAAAATTAACCTAACTTGTCTTAGGGATCTAGAGGTCAAAGTAAATTTTCAGGTTTACAAAATTGGACATAGAAGACAGAATGATACTTAGAATAAGTCTTGCAGGACAATGAACTTGACCTCAACATTATCTCGTAATATCTTTGGGGTATGAGGTTAAAGAAGGTCTCAAGGTTGGGAAGAGAAGGTTACACGAGTCACAATAGGTCATGTGGCACAATGAACTTGAACTTATCATTAACCTGACTGTTTTAGGGATCTAGAAATTAAAAAGAGGTGTCGAACTTAAGAGACGAGGTCCAGATGATTACAAGACACTCACAATAGGTGGTGTGGTGCAATGAACTTGACCTCATCATTGAATTGACCTCATAACTGACTTGACCTCATCATTGACTTGACTGCCTTAGGGTAATAAGTCTAGGGTTTATGAAGAATGGCACAAAAGGCAACAGGTAATTCACAGTATGTCTTAAATGAGCTTGATCTAAACTTCAACTAAGCTTAGTAAAACAAGTTTTAAAAAACTTCTTAGGAAACACAGCTGTAGAATATCGCCAATGATGAGAATTAAAAACACCAATTTTGGGGGTACATAACAGAAGACAAATACTTGAATAGCCTCATAGCTGCGAAAAAAAAAACAAAGAACATTAATTTTGTTTGTTTTTCAAGAGGAGATATCATGCCTCCTACTCTCATCATTGAGCCTGTCATGGTAGAGGGTCGAGTAATATTTGGCGTGGCAGTTTTGGCACCATGAATGCCGCCTTAACTAAATAAAAAAAAAATAGGTTAACACTAACCTAACCTAACCTAGGTTAGGTTAGCATTAATAGAATTTTTTTTAAAGACATCATTCATGGCGCCAAGAGGGCTGCGCCAAACAGGCGGCGCCAATAGTCATATTCCGTATGGCAGATGCTGTGGTGATGTAGATGGGCGGCGGCAGCAGCAGATGAAGAAGAGAAAGAAAAAACAAAACAATCCCTCACACTTTCAAAAGAAAAAGAAATACTACATTCAAGCTTTCTTATATGAGTAAGGAGAAATCAATGTTTTTTTTTCCCACTGATACAATCACGTCCTCCTCGCTTCATACGGAAGGAAAAGCGCCTTTTCTTTTCTTGTCTGATATAAAGGCCATTGTCAATCAATCCATCTCAGTGAATTGTTATACACACGTCAAAGGAAGAGGCTCTTCATCATCCTGAGAGCACTTACATTCTCTTACACATATTAAAAAAAAAACATTTATGCTGCAAGAATGACAGAAGTAAACACACACATATCCATTCGAAGATATATAAATTTTCAAGAATCATTTTGTTTTTGCACTTACTCGCATTCAATATATAATTATACTTATCTAAACATCACTCTTAGCCGTTCGAATTCATACGTGGGACATATGTCCATTCTACATATTATTAAATTTCGGAGTGGTTGGAGTAAGGCCATGAGGATAACCTAAAAAGAAATGGACGGATGGCGTGCAATGGGTACTGGATGCACGTGGATGTCGGTGCAGCAGGGCAGAGAGTGTGCAAGAGAGAGGAATGAGTGGGGGAAAATTGTGTATTGGTGATGCGGGCCGAAGGGATTTCTCGCACCTGCTATCACAGTGATCTGTGATGGACCGGTGTGAGGGGAATTGCCATGTGATGAAGAGGTGGGGGTAAACCAGCTGCAGCTGTCGGGACTCACTGTAGCACATCCTTTCCCGCCTACCTTGTGGATGACAAAGGCAGGGTGGTAGGGGGGAAAGTGGCAACCCTTTGTCTCCCAAGGAGCTAAAAGGAGTGGTTGAGGTATGTGTGGATCTTGGTGAATGCGTGTTTCTTGGCTCGGCAAACCCTTCTGCAAGGGGAAATGGGACCATATATAGACAAAACTGTACTCACGTTTAAGGTATGATGCTAATAGGCGAATGATATGAACTAAATGTTAAAGTAGTGGATTGTTACTATTTCGCACATAGATGAATGCAATCAGTTCAGTAACCTCAGGATTCAATTATTCTCTTGATCCATATTAGACACTGCACTTGAAAATGTGTTATTGGAGCTTTGTGGTATCCTTTGAGACCCTGAACACAAAACAAGTATATGACATGTATAAAGCTGAAAATAATTTTAACAATTACAACAAGCAAATGTTATTAAAAACCCCATAATGCTGTTAATATTACTAATTATTCATTCTGAAATTTCCAAAAATCTTGTCTTCTTAAGTACTTGAACACCAGCGCCCACATTTATCTGAATAACAATATTTGTGTATTCTAAATATTCAGAAACACATTGTCAACAGAACTTACATGAATAGAATGTTAAAATGTGAAGTATTCAGCCTCACACACATAACAATTACATCTTTGAGGAACAAGCATCGTGACGCATGGCAACTTTAGCGTAGGCGAGAAGTTGGGCTATCAGGAGGCTTTTGACAGGCCTGGCCTCAATTCAATGGCACTCATACATCTCCCCTTCCTTCCCCCTACCCACCACCAGCCTCCTCTTTGGCGAAAGGTTCCTTTACATTGGTTTCTCAGACGTTCATTTAAGATTTTGACATGCAATTTGAACTTACAATGAGGTCTGTCGATGTTTCAAATTGGAGACTGGACTGTTTTACTGTGCGAATTCTGGTGCAATATATTTTGAACTATTTTCATGCGAGGCTCTTAACAGTAAAAGGTAATGTCTACCAAGAAAAGGGCTGGCGAGGGTGGCATTAGATATTTCCAGTATATCTTTAGATACTCAAAATATTCTCAAAGAAACAGGTAAAGTATCTGAATAAGTTATGAAAGTGGAAATTAATCATTAAAGTGTATAGCATACACTTAAATAAGTCTTTAAATACGAGATACCAACTTGATAACTTATATAAGTGGAATCAACTTTATCGCAATATATCATATAATATTTCCCTAGTAGACGGTAACCAGATACACGTTTTGCTAAAAACGTGTAGTGATACCTCAAATAATGCTATTTAACTCTTTGTCACAAGTATAACCTTCAAAACGAAAAAAAAAACTCTCTATATACTCATGTTAAAACCATACACACGTTTTTACATATAAAAAAACAAAACTTCCCTAATATACTCAACCACATTAAGACAATACTCACAAATTTTTAAAGGAAAAAAACAAAAACAAAAAGTAATTACTTCAAATGCATGAATGCGAAAAAAGGTTTCAAACAAAACTTGTAAGTGTTTTTCACATGTGTTAATACGATACGTTTTACGCTGTTCATAAAAATTAAAAACTCAATACTTAAATTTAATCAAACAGGTTTAGGCAATGCTCGAATCCCTTTCTTTTTTCTTCTTCCCTCTTTTTTTTTAAATAAGTGCACCCCTACAGACCAAAAAAAAAAAAAAAGGACCTCGGGCCTGGGCACCAAGAAAACATAGAGCAAAGAGAAACAGAGATGGGGAGTATTGTGACTTGTCAGATGTGAAGCGACAATAAGAGACGTGTAACGAATACTAAAGAATATTCGGTGTGGATGCAGGCATAGAAAATGAACCTTAACTGAAAGAAGACTTAACATTAAGCTGTCCTGGACAGTCCTATTGAAGTCCAATAGACCTTCTGCTCTAGTATCGCAATGGGCGGCTTGTCGCATGGGCAACCCACTTCTTCGAAGTTTTGTAAGTAATTTACTCTAAATTATCTTTCTTTTTTTCAAGATTTTCAAGCCACTGCGATACTTATATTAAACATCATAACACCCTGGTGCAGAAGAGTAAAGAAACTGATGTTTTTTATGGTTGAGTTAAGACTGGTCTACCAAACCATGAGACCCAAGTTCGAGCCCTTCTCGTTCTGTTGGGAAAAAGTGAAAAATTCTCCTACCCTCTGGTAACTCAGTAGGAATGAATATACAAGTGAGACTGGAATTTTATATGTTAAACTGAATGCATTATGGACAGCGAAGTATGTCCAATCGCCATTGCTTAATACAGTAAAAATTATGACAGAGATCTAAATTAACCATATTTTCATGTAGGTTGTTTGCTTCAGGGAATTATCTGACCTTGGCATGGAAGGGACTGAAGTGTCATCCGTCCTCCAGCTCCTACCATCTCAGTGAATATATCTATTGAATGTTTGCATACACAATGTGCCCAGACAATAATTTCAACTTGACCAGGACAATAAACTACATCTTGATAGGATAATAGTTCTGTTTTTATATCTAATGGGATAGTAATTCCTAAGGGTCAGTCTTCTCCACTTCTTCTGATTAGATATTCTTCTTTATCCAATCCCTTCTCTCTAAAGTCCTTTCCTATGTAATTCTTCCACCTTCTCATGGATTCCCCCCCCCCCCACGCTCATCTTCTCCTGCTTTGCCAGGCCAATAATGAATCTAAATGTATTTAAGAGCCCCTTTTCGGCTAAAGATATATCATTAGAGCTCCGACTTGAACACAAATTACATCTGTCGTCAATGCAATTGTCTCTAAGGATGTTATGCGTTGTCCCTAATTAGATACTTGAAAACAAATCTGTTCCCTCGAGGGTTCTCCCAAGAGAAATACCATAATGAATCATTTCGACAAATCTCCCTCATGAAAAGGATTGTGCTATACGAGACTCGGTGGCTTTTCCTCATATTACATTTATTCACTGTAAAGTTATTTGGTACTTTTTCTTGGTTAATGATAAGAATATATCATGACAAACAAATCTTTCTTGCAAGTCTTTTTGACGAAGTTTACTGACAAGCACCCGATTTCTTAAACAGTGTAAACCTAGGATACCATATTGTTAGTTAGCTAGACACAAAAATGGATTTCATAAACGCATCTGAAGCGGTTCTGTGTATGGGCTAGGATCCCATACGGGATCCTAGCCATACACAGTTTATGAAATCCAATTGTGTGTCTAGCTAACTAACAATATGGTATCCTAGGTTTACACTGTTTAAGAAATCGGGCCAAGATCTTGGTACCTGAAATTAATTGTTTTTTCCTTTCATTATCTTATATTTAGGCAAAAGTCATTAGGAACATTAAGAACCTATGAAAAAAAAATATAAATGAAGTAATAAGAAATTATTTTCATAATGAATCAAATGCCACTATTCATTAAAAAAAAAAAAAAAAAAATCTTGTTATTTGAGACACTGGCTTTTCCATGCTGAATATGGAGTTATATCCTAGGGGAAAAAATCAATAAATAAACTTTTAAACAATCTTAATAACCAGGTATTAAAATGCGCTAATAGGCATTCACTGTATGCAAATAAAATAATGACATTACTTCTCTGGTGAACAAAGGTGTACTTTAAACTAGAAAAATATATAAACAATAAACGTCCACATAAACACACAGATGATTAAGTACGAGATACCGTAATATATATATATATATATATATATATATATATATATATATATATATATATATATATATATATATATATATATATATATATATATATATATATATATATATATATATATATATATATATATATATATATATATATATAAGTGATCTAATTTTCAAGTTGTTTGTTTATTATTTGCTTGTAGTTATTTTGTACATTATCTTTGTGTTATTATATATTTTACGTTTTATGTCACTATTAATTCACATTTGATGATGGAGACAGATCGAAGCTGGGGAAGTAAGGCTGGATCCTCTTCCTGACGCCTCGCGAGGCCTTGAACTCAGGTTCGTCACCTCCCGGGTCGAGCTGTATATCGGTTGCTCTGCGGCAGTCCCCTGTTGGTCTGCTTCTTAGTTTTGTTTATTTTCATTGTATAGGTGCGTCCACACCGGCAACAACACATATCAACAAGAAAATTGACAACATTGGCGCAACAATGTTTGTGTTGCTACTGATACGATGGTGTCGATATGCTTGTATGGCGCTGTAAGTTATATGTTGGTACTACTGGTGTCTGTAGATGTTGACTGCGATGTGTAGGTCAATGTTTACAACTTGTTTCCGACGGCATGTTGCCGGTGGGGACGCACCTTTAAGTTGCGTCCACACCGGCAACATGCAGTCAGAAACAAGTTGTAAACATTGACCTAAACATCGCAGTCAACATCTACAGACACCGGTAGCACCAAAATATCACTCACAGTGCAATACAAGCATATCGACACTATCGTATCGGCAGCAACACAATCATTGTTGCGTCCAATGTTGTCAATTTTGTTTTTGATATGTGTTGTTGCCGGTGTGGACGCACCTATACAATGAAAATAAACAAAACTAAGAAGCAGACCAACAGGGGACTGCCGCAGAGCAACCGATATACAGCTCAACTCGGGAGGTGACGAACCTGAGTTCAAGGCCTCGCGAGGCGTCAGGAAGAGGATCCAGCCTTATTTCCCCAGCTTCGATCTGTCTCCATCATCAAATGGGAATTAATAGTGACATAAAATGTAAAATATATAATAACACAAAGATAATGTATAAAATAACTACAAACAAACAAATAGAGGGTGAAGTGTTGGATGACGTAATAAACAGAGACTGTTGAATTAAATTGCTCTTTATATTTAATGGTATATAAGGCTTTCTTTTAAAAGTGGCCACCATGGTCGAGTGGTAACGCTCGTAACTTCAATTCGTCATGTCGTGGGTTCACAGAACGCCACGGTCTGAGGTTAGAAAGAGCATTCATTCAGTGTAATGGTCACACTTGCCAAAACCAAGGTCCTTCGCAAGAAGGCACCAGCCTAGCCCTTTGTAGAAAATAAGTCCGTGACGTAAAGCAGTGATAACAATTGCGACTTTGACTCTTCAGACCTTGGGTTTGCGGTCCGCCAAGGTCTAAGGTTAGAATGAGCATTCATTCAGGGTAGCAGTCACACTTGCCAAATCAAAATCCTTCGCATGAAGGACTATCCATCCGTGACGTAAAACTGATCATATGGCTTTCTTTTACAAACAAAACAAAAAAGGAACAAGTAACAAACAGGCAAGCAAACATCACAAGGTGAAGCGCTATATTTTTAATATATACACATTGGACACAAATAAACCCGTGCTCTACATAGTGAATATAGGGGATATTTTATAAACTGGGAATGTGGATGGGAATAGTGCCACAGAACAATATTCGTGTCGATATTGAATTGAGAATCTTTGAATACTTCCATATCGAAAATAAATGTGTTTTCAGTTTACTGCAGTAAGTGTGTATCGACTCTCTCTCTCTCTCTCTCTCTCTCTCTCTCTCTCTCTCTCTCTCTCTCTCTCTCTCTCTCTCTCTCTCTCTCTCTCTCTCTCTCTCTCTCTCTCTCTCTCTCTCTCACTCACTCTTAGCCATTATCATTTATGAAATTGGAATATTTATTAATAGTAGAAGAATCTAAAAGATATATATTATTCAAGTATATATTACTTCTTTATATATGTATATATAAAAAATAAGAAGAGTCATATAATAACAAATTTGCCTGTTATAAAATTTAAATATCTTATAAATATTTAAAAATCAAATTCTCTTTATTAAAAATTTCCCTGGATCAGCTTAAACGTTTAATCTAATCCACAAGTATATAATGACAGTCTGCTACAAATACTTTCATATATTACGTTTATAAGAATTTCTGATACAGAGATGTTTTTAAACTTCTTTGTTAAGCCTTCTGTCTATGGCCAATAATCAATACAGTGATATTCACGTTATACCGGAATTGTATTTGTAGAGAAAATAGTTCTATGAAATTCTGTAATGTTCATATCTAGTAAACAATGCAAAGACATCCCACAATGTAAATGGAAAATCTACTCAGGGAAGATGTAAGATTCGCTGAAAGTGAGAGCGTATTCATCTGAGACGCAGGTCACGCCCCTAGAGCATAAATGCCAAACGTCTCCAGAAAGATGCACAGAATACGTTCTAAGAATCAAAATTATATATATATATATATATATATATATATATATATATATATATATATATATATATATATATATATATATATATATATATATATATATATATTATATTATATTTATATATATATATATATATATATATATATATATATATATATATATCACTGAATCTCATCTTTTAGCATTCCTTATGCTAGTTTGAATGTTATTTATCATAACAATTAAATGTTTATATACTCCTTGCTTTTATTTTTCTTCATTAGGATTCCAAAAAGAATTTTGGAAACTGTTTACCCTCCTGTTCTGAAATGCCATTATGGCAACAGGTTACTTTGTAATCTAATTGGTGATATTGGGGTTTCAAGAAACAAATAAAGTTCATGATCCAGATCTTGAGTATGTGCACTGCATAACTTCAAGATAAGATCAGTTAATAACAACTGTCTAAATCCCCCAGCTGCAGCCTCTCTGTATCCGACAATGTTGTAGGGAACTAATTGTGACTGAAGAAGATATTATTAGAATCTGATGATTTTTTTTTTCACTTTTTTTTTCACTTCTCTGCTAGGTAAATTTTTTTTTTTCAGATTTTCTCTCTTGGATTAGTGCCTCAAGAAAACTATGGATGATTATGATGTTGAGCAAATTCATGGCTATTTCATTCCTAAATGTTTCTTTTATTTTCAATAACATTTACAGGGCTAAACATGACAATCTATTATGATGGCTCGAGGTCTGCTTAGGTGTTCCAATTAATAATGCTGAGTCAGCAGGGAATGTGCAGATGACAAAAATAATTAGTATCGATTGAAGAAGTTATTCTGATTTTTCTTCGTGGAGAGTGGCACTCTTCATATGGCACTACCCAGGCTTGAACTCATTCATCAACCCCAATTATTAGGCTTTTACGATAAGAAGGGGAGCACGGAGGAGGCATTCATGCCCTTCTTCCGAGGGAATTATGGGATAAGTGTGTATTATATCGGCTTAAAATCTACGGATCGCTGCAGCATATTTTATTAGCCTTTAATTTAATCCCCATAAACTTAATGGGCAAAATTTAAAGCATTCTTCTAAAAGACATCTTTATTCTTCTTCATACCAGATTATTTGAAAAACACAGTTAGCTCCGGTTCAGTTTTATGGGAGGGAGCCTTTCCTAACACAAAACTCTCTTCATTAATCCCGGCTCGGGGACCGACGCAGAACTGAGCTGACTGCCTCCACCATTATCTGAATACTTCAAAAATAAAAGCCTTAAAATATTCCAAAAAGGTCACTGAAATTGGCCACTATCAATTAAGTTGTCATTTTGCCTCGCTCTATGACTGTTAATAAGAACATCCAAGACAATCTCATCTCTGTGTTTCTGTCTAAAAGAATTAAGCCATCTACAAACAGCATTGAAAATGCCGACCTTATGCACCAGCCTATAAGGTTCATAATAGTTTATGCTACTCAAAAAGTGTCTTTAAAATTGCCCTAAAACTGCAACCATGAAGTATAGTTTTCATTTTGACTTTTATTTTGACTGTGAATAATCACTTCAGTGACATCTCCCTGAATCTGTTACGAGAGTCCGAAACATCCGGGACGTGTACATACGAATCTCAGCTTTACGTCTCTCGGCCATAGGAAGCAAAATATCAATAAACACAAACTGAAACATGCACTCTATATCTTCTGACATAAGGTCCAAAATAGCTTATCCCAAAGTGTTTGACCAAAATTATCTGTCATGCTTGTAAGCCCACAAGGGACGTGCCTGTCCTCTGCACGGAAGAATTCATTTATTATCTGTTATTACACAAAAGCTTTATATAAATGAACGTGAATTTGTCTGCTGTTTGTCGGATGAAAGTCGTTTTGTCGTTTTATTTTCTTTGTTTTTCCTTTTTTCTTTATGTGCAAACAACCAGCCACAGACATGGCTGAGTGGAGCTATTTTAACTTGGTGTACTCGTTACTTCCTGTTTAGGAGAATGGGTAACCAGTTCAGTTGCTCGAGCCCACGGCAGGACAACAAGAAGGGTATCCAGCCTTTATTCCCCAGTTTCAATCCATCTGTGTGCACCCTCTATATTGGGGACTGAGTGAAATTAAACGCAAAACTCACCATTTCTTGCTGAGTTGGTGGAGAGGTCATGAAAAATAGTTTAATAAGAAGCCAAGATGGCTTCTAAATAAAAAATAAAACAGTAAAAAAAAAACAGAAAACTTCTCGTAATATAAAAAAATATTAATGTAAATTATTAACTACAAAACTAAAAGCGAAGCTAAAGAATTACATATCTATAAAAATAAAAATTAGAACAACAGAAAGAGAAAAAAGAATACTTTACTTGCCAAGTGTTAAAAGATAATCTTGGGCATAAATAAATAAAAATGGAATAAAACAGAGAGCCACGGATAAAATAAAAAAAAATCAGTCTTACCATGCCTACCCCCCCCCCAAAAAAAAGTCTTTATTGCAGGTTCGATAATGATTTTCCAAGTTGACCCATAAATCTTTTGGTGCAGAGTTTTAAAAGTTGAGGACTTTTTGGTATTATCCTCTGATTCATGGCTGAATGCAAGTAGAATACTTAAATCCTATCCCACCAAACCATCTAATCCCCCCCTCCAAACCATCTCCTCAACACCCTCTAAAACACCCTATCAGTGGCCTATCTCTTGTTCAATTCAATCAACACCCTCTAAAACACCCTACCAGTGTCTCATCTCCAGTTCATTTCAATCAACATCCTCTTAAACACCTTATCGTGGTCTATCCCCCTGGTCATCTCTCCAACACCTCTAAAACACCAAGTCAGTGGCCTATCCCCAAGTCCATCTGCCAAACACCCTCTAAAACACCTATCAGTGGCTTATCCCCCTGTTCATCTCCTCAACACCCTCTAAAACA
The DNA here is from genome assembly GCA_037179515.1 of Halocaridina rubra. Taxonomy (NCBI): domain Eukaryota; kingdom Metazoa; phylum Arthropoda; class Malacostraca; order Decapoda; family Atyidae; genus Halocaridina; species Halocaridina rubra. Next base: position 31,288 of record JAXCGZ010021431.1, read on the forward strand.
CCCTATCAGTGGCTTATCCCCATGTTCACTCCCCAACACTCTCTTAAACACCCTGCCAGTAGCTTATCCCTCTGTCCATCAAACTAACACCCTCCAAAACACCCAATCAGTGTCTTATCCCTTGTTCACCTTTCTAATACCCTCCAAAACACCCAATCATTGACTTACACCCTATCCATCTCTCTAGCACCCTTCAAAACACCCAATCATTGACTTACATCCTGTCCATCTCTCCAAAACCCACCAAAACATCCAATCATTGACTTCCACCCTTTCCATCTCTCCAATACCCTCCAAAACACCCAATCATTGACTTACACCCTTTCCATCTCTCCAATACCCTCCAAAACACCCTGACAGTGGCTTATTCCTTTATCTATTTCAATCAACACCCTTCGCGCACCCCTACCATCGGTCCACGACAGCTAACACCCTTCAAAATATCCTTACCATCCTCTTGTCCCTTTCGAGCAACACCCTCCAATCACCACTATCTGTAGCTCCTCCTCCTCTCCATCTGGATCAACACCTTCGCAACATCCCCCAAGCAATAGTCCATCCTTCTGCCCATCTCAACTAACACACTCAAAACACCCTCACCAGAGGCCAATCCCCCTAACATCTCTACAAGAGGCCCATCCTCCCTCTACCCCTATACCCATCTCGCAAAAACCCCGCTACCAGTGCGCTCATCCAAAAAGAAAAAAAAAAGAAAATCTCCAGTGAAAATAAGTATAGAAAATGTGAACTTTATCCATTTAATCGAAGCCATCCGTTTGTTTCTTGTGCCTCGCGCATCTACTAAGATCCTATAAACAACTTAAAAATAAAAAAAAATATATTGTATATATATGTCTTTCTTTACCATTTCCAAGAGAGTCTCTTCATTAAAGAGTCGGAGACAGTAATACAATAATGCATTGAAATGAAAAAATATATATATTTTAATTATATACTATAGCAACCTTTCCCTCCTCCTGTTTTTTACTCATCTTAACTGTATACATATATATATATATATATATATATATATATATATATATATATATATATATATATATATATATATATATATATATATATATATATATATATAGAGTCGGTTTACCTCACGAACTCCCTTTTCAACTAAGGGCTAGGACGGTTGTCTTCTTGCGAAGGACTTGTTTTGACAGATGTAATCGTTACCCTGAGTGCATGCCCTTACTAACCTCAGTCCGTGACGGGGCGCGAACCCTCGACCTGCCGCCTCAGAGTCGCGGACGCTACCATTTTGCCACGGAGACTACATATATATATATATATATATATATATATATATATATATATATATATATATATGAAGAGAGTATCTCCATTAAAGAGATGGCGAATTATATACACAATTGTATTTAAACTAAAAAAGACAATTTGTTTGCAAACATGATTTCTTTCTTCTGCCTTGTGCATCTATTCAAACACGAGACACATCTATCTATTTATATACATGAGCCTTTTTACCCTTATAAGGGGAGTGGCTGAGTCGAGGCAAAATACTCTGATTCTTCACATGCCAGACACAAAATCAGAGTAATAAGAATTATTACTTTTTAAAGCTATTTAAGGAGTGTCTTCACTGATCTCTGCATGCACCTGATTAGCTATTTCTATATTAAATTCCGAACGAAGCTTTTAAATTAAAAGAAAAAAATACACTCGAATTTTGCTGTGGAGGCCGAGCGATTACAAAAACAATCACATTAAAATGCAATGCAGTGATGATGATAATTTATAATACCATATTTTAATTACTGATGCTTCATAAACATGATCCACCATTGCCTGTCAAATTCCAATTGAGAGAGGTTTTCTAAAAAGCAAATCGATTGCTAATATGAGAGAGAGAGAGAGAGAGAGAGAGAGAGAGAGAGAGAGAGAGAGAGAGAGAGAGAGAGAGAGAGAGAGAGAGAGAGAGAGAGAGAGTGTGCTACATTCGCGTTTTATGCAGGCGCAAGAAGCCACTAAAAGGGATAGTAAAGCGGGGGGGATAAGCAATCCCCCAAATAATATTGTTCTTGTCGTAAAAGATATCGAGCACATTTCCAAGCATATAAATGACTCCTATATACATATTTAAATAAAGAAAATTAACAAGTCTCAAAGAAAAAACTAAAAGAACAAGAATTGAACACGACTTAGGAAAATAAATAGCTTTTAAAAGAAATACATGAACAAAATCCAAAGATATAAAAATAACGAAAGACGATAATAATAATTGCGAAATCCAATGAAAAAGAACTATACAGTAGTCAAGAAAATATATAGTTTAAAAAGATATAAAACGAAAATAAATAAATAGTAGTCACCGTGGCTCAAGCGATAGCGTCCGCGACTCTGAGGCGTCAGGTCGAGGGTTCGCGCCCCTCACAGTCTGAGGTTAGCAAGGGCATGCACTCAGGGTAACGATTACACCTGCCAAAACAAGTCCTTCGTAAGAAGGCAACCGTCCTAGCCCTTAGTAGAAAAGGGAGTCCGTGACGTAAAAATGGAACAAACGGAACAAAACGAGAATATATAATTTTCAAAAATAAAAACAAAAACAAAAACACAGACATTATAATAGAAAGAACGGAAGACAATAATAAATGCAAAAACCAAGGAAAAAGAAGTTAAAAACAAAATCAATAGATATACAAGAACAAATAAAAACAAAGAAATTACAATAGAAATAACGAAAGACAATAATAATAATAAATGCAAGAGCCCTCTCGAAGTGGGACCAATCAAAGTTGGTGTTTGGGAAAGTTTGGAATGGCGTAAAGTCACTGGAGAACTAGTGCCACGAAGTCTCCAGTGTATCATTCCAGTGAGTAAGAGCTCTTTCTACTCCAGGAATTAAAGAGGGGGAGGAGGGAGTGGAGGAAGAAGCGGAGGAGGGAGGAGGAGGAGCAGGAGGAGGAAGAGGAGGAGGAGGAGGAGGAATTCCAGATATTCATTACTATAAACCTTCTGGGAGAATTAGAGAAGGAATGAGTTTATAATGACATCGTCCATGATGCTGGAACAAGAGAGTCTGGAATACAATGCAGAAGTGGTGTTACTTTTGAAGACTACGATTTTGAAGTTAGAGGATGGATGAATTAGTGAATAATTGTTAAAATAGGAAAATGGTTATAATGGTAGAGAGGAAGAGTTGTTGAAGAATGAAAGGAGATGAAAGGAAGGAAAAAAATAAGACGTAGAAATAAAATAAAGAAATTATATTAAGGGAAATGAATGGAGATTTATGAATATATGAATGAACGATTATACAATTATACAACAGAGAAAATTAGAGAAAAAGAGGATGCATATGAGAAGAAAATCTGAAAAAAATTAATATCAACAATGTATAGAAGGAATTAAGAAAAGAGCGAAAGTAATACATAAAAGAAAAAAACAAGAATTATTAGAAAAAGAGAGAGAGAGAGATTAACAATTTAAAGCACACACACCCTGCACATCACTGCGAAAGCGGATATAACAAATAATATGTGTTCTTTAATTATCTAATCTACGAATCATTACACTGAAACAAATTAAAATAATGTTGTCACTGGCTAGTTGAAAAGAGTAGAAATGTCGCATTCTGAATTCCAAAACGTTCACTTAATTCCAAAACGTTCTAAAATAACCCATCGAGAGGTACTTCAATATATACAATTCACAGACAATGCATTGATTGAATGTATTTATATATCTGTTATATAGTATGTCAGTAGACAACTTTAAAAATCCTATGGAAACTATGGCACTTTTCTCTTGGGTACAGTATTCCAATTGGTCATCCATGACATCAAATTAACATTTACTGAAGTGTTTTTACTATCCTTTCAGAGCCAGAGACTCTTGAGAGGGTGTGTGTCAATATTTTCAAAGAGCAGCCGCACGACAAAGGCACGAATTATCATAAAAAAAATTATCCTGGTTTACGTCACGGACACCCTTTTTATTTACTAAGGGCTAGGACGGCGCCTTCTTTCGAAAGACTTTGGTTTTAGCAGTGCCACCATTACACCTCACACCGTGGAGATTTTCGAGCCGACGACATAACGAATCAAAGTCGCAAGCCCATATAACCCTGCTAAGGCGGCCACAATTATCATACGAAATGTGTGTAGTGTATAAGAACCGTCTGATCCAGATTCTATAACTTTTTTACAAAATGAGCGCTCATTTGCCTGTGGCTGGAATAAAATAAAAAACAATTAAAAAGATAATGTACATAAAAATATGAACGCAGTAAGTTATATAAATGAACGCATATGGAATGTAAATATAGTAAAGAAGAATGAGCGTTTATAAAATAAAATAAATAAACTTGCAAATATAGAGGTGATGTTGTATGAATGAGTGTGCATAATACTTTATATATATATATATATATATATATATATATATATATATATATATATATATATATATATATATATATATATACACATATATATATACATATATATATATATATATATATATATATATATATATATATATATATATATATATATATATACAATGGCTACAATAACCTTTGTAACGGGAATGGCCGAGTCAATGAAGACACACTCACCATAAGCCAAACACACCTCGATCACTCCTCTTATGCTCCTTTGGGATAATGGTTGCAATAATTACCCCTCACCATCCTGCTTGGGTGATCCACAGGGTAGATGGGCACAGTTCTTCTGCAGAGAGCCAGAACAGCAGTGAAAAGATGAGTGAATGAATATAGCCAAAAATAACAAGGAAGAAGGTATAAGAATCTGATATATCATTTGAATTCTAAAGAATTAGGATCCACTTGGGTCATCCACAGGGTAGGTGGGCACATGTCTTCTGCCGTGAACCAGCTCTGCAGTGCAAAGATGAATGAATGAATATAACCAAAGATAACAAAACGTTCACCTGCTCTCTGGTTAATGCCAATTTCTCAGTATTCTTCAAATACTCTTCGTTAATTTATCCCGATATCATCAGAGAAACAATAAAAAAAAATAATGAAAGTCAGTTTGGTATATGTATTACTACGCTTCATACATCTAAACCAAAAGGTTAAAAAACTAGAAACTATGCCAAAGTAAAATTAGATGACCCTTGCATACATGAGTACCAATTGCACATGTAACAAAATTACACCCACTAACTAAGGTAACGCTTTTTAAAAGAAATCACTTAATATTTTTGTTGTATCGAGTGGGCGAGGAAAAGTGAAAGGCTTCATCAAAATTTATGTAGAAAGAGATCCCAAAGAAAGGGAAATACATGATACAATACATATATGTACTCTCCTTCACGCAAAAAATTGAATAAAATAAAAAAAAACAATATGCATATATTAAAAAAACATCATAACATTGAAGATAGCAACCCTTGGCTCCCACCAAAAAAGTTCCAAACTCAAATTCTCCTTATATATATACTGTGTGAGTATGCACACACACACACCGGGTGCGTGTATGGCAATAAGAAAGAGCGCAAGATACAGATATGAGTAGAGAGAAATTGTAATTAGGTGACGGGGGCAAAAGGAATTTCCCGCACCTGATCAATACTGTAAACTGGGACGGGTGGTGTGGAAGAGTTGCCATTAGAAGAAGCGGTGTGGTTAAACCAGTTACGGATGTAGGGACTCACGGCAGAAGATATTTACCCACTTTCGTGTGGATGATCAAAGCAGTGAGGAAGGCGGGAACTGTGGTGACCTGATATCCCCCAAGGTGCTAAGAGAAGTGACTGCGGTGAAATGGATTCTGGTGAATATATGTGCTTTGATTCGGCCATCCATACAATGGGGACTGCAGCCACTCTGTGTGTGTGTGTGTGTGTGTGTGTGTGTGTGTGTGTGTGTGTGTGATTACCTAATTGTGATTACCTAATTGTGTTTACGGGAAAGAGCCCAAAGCTCGTATCTTCCCGTCTCCTCATCGGTTCCATTTTATACTTAATGATACTTATCATACCTGTCCTTAAAACTATGGATTGAGATAGCATTAACTACCTCCTCGCTTAGCCAATTCCAATTATCAACTACTCTTACACTGAAAAAGTATTTCCTTACATCCTGCGAAGAAGTTTTCTTACGAAGCTTCAAACTATGACCTCTAGTTCTAGAGCCAGCCATATCAAAATATTGATCCCTATCCACTCTATCATAACCATTAAGGAATTTATGTGTGTGTGTGTGTGTGTGTGTGTGTGTGTGTGTGTGTGTGTGTGTGTGTGTGTGTGTGTGTGTGTGTGTGTGTGTGTGTGTGTGTGTGTGTGTGTGTGTGTGCATAATGAATGGGGAATCACCTAGGACATAGTGGTGAAGTGTCACGTAATAAGACATTCCTTTAAAAGGTTAAATATAATGACAAAATTGACCTTTACGTGTTAAGGTCACATAGCTTTAATACTGCTGGCAAAGTCAGTTTCCTGTTTATCCCTTATAAGGTACAACAATAAGTCTTCCTTTCTTTATTTTTCTTCAACAAATCAATAAACTATAAATAAATCAATCAATAAATCAATCAATACATAAATTCGAAAATGCCTCAGAAGATAAGGAAATTCATATGTATACAGTAAATAAATAAAGAAATCAATAATTTCAAAAAGATCTCTAAGGATAAGCGAGAATATGTTGTGTACAGTAATGTCTCTTCTTTCAGTCAAGAAACAAATTTTTTTTATTAGGCAATAAGCTGTCAGCATTGGACAAATCAATACACTAAACATTCAGTGCTTTTCTTGTTTGGATACTGCTTGGTTCCGGTATTACGTCACGGACTCCCTTTCCTACAAAGGGCTAGGACGGTTGCCTTCTTGCCAAGGACTTGTTTTGGCATATGTAATCGTTACCCTGAGTGCATGCCCTTGCTAAGCTAAGACTGTGATGGGGCGCGAACCCCCGACCTGACGCCTCAGAGTCGCGGACGCTACCGCTTGAGCCACTGCAACATGGGTAATACTACCTCATCGCGATAGCCAAGAGTAATATTATCATGGATTACATTACCTAAATAAATATATTTTCATAATATATAGGAAAATGTCAAACTGACAGACGTATACTTATAAGTCTTCAAATATTAATATGTGAAGTCGCTTAACAGGGGAAAGCAAACAAGCTCAGCTCGATGCCTCTCCTTTTGGCACTATTGGTGCCAGAAAATCAAGCAAAAATAATAACAATTTTCTAGACGTTAGTCATATAAAGCTAACCCATATACACAGAGGAGACATGGTTATTTGGCCCATCTTAAAAAGTTATCTAAAACCACTCCTCAATATCGCTATAATTAACGAAACCAGCTCATTTTGGTGTCTCTCCCAAGCTCGGATATATGGAAAGGGTTGAGGTATGGAAGACCATTGTAACGTCACATACTGAGCTTAAATCAAACAATAGCATCCAGAAGGCGAGTCAGAGACAGCGACACAATATAAAAATAGGACATGTCTCTCTGATCCTTCATAAATATCTATAAAGACCAGTCTTTGGTATCAATATATATATTTAGATTAGTATTTTATGACTACCATGAGTGGCTTTTAATGTGTCGTGAAGCCTCTTCTTCATAGACCAGAAGAGCAAATGAAAAAATCACATGAAAAGAGTAAAGAATATTACCATCGTAAATATGAATTAAAAACCTCAATAACATCAATGTAATTACAAATTGCATTTTAGCTTCTTTTTTTTATGATTGTGACACCAGGACGGGACCAAAAAAAATTATAAAATAAAACAGCCCTTATCGGGCCTGGGCACGATGAATACATAAAGTAAAGAGAAACAGAGATGGAGAGTGTAATGACTTGTCAGATGTGAAGGGAAAATACAAGATGTGTGATGAATATCCAAAAATATTCAGTGTAGTTGTAGGCATAGAAAAAGAACCGTAACTGAAGGAAGACTTAACATCGAACTGTCCTGGACAGACCTATTTAAGTTCAAAAAACCTTCAGCTGTAGTATCGCAACGGGCGGCTTATCGTCATTAACAAAGCTCGAGACCTTTACCATTTTTAACATATTTTTTTATTAACTAAAACAGCAAATCATGACATTGCCATCACAAAAATGCATCAATAACTTTAACAATAACAATACAATCAAAATCTGCTTTATCATCAACAGAGTATCATCTAATTATCATTCTGGGATTTCTTATTAACTACAACAGCAAAACATGGCGGAATGAAGGTTAAAGAACATTAAACTATAAACTTTCATAAAGAGATAATACAAAACATCAATAAATCCAGTATTAGCATATCATCATATCCTTATCATAAGTCTTGGACCACTCTATAATTTGACTGGAGCATTAAAAGTCATAGCAGAAAAGAGGCTGATGAGCGTGTCATATTATTCGCTGCTCTCCCTTTACAATTCAGGTCATTTAACGAGGCGCAGGTGAAATTCTGAAAGGTTTTACGAGAGCCAGTTAAAATGAGATGGGGGGTGGCACTCCCACTCCTGGCACTCACTTGGCACTGTGAGTAAATTCTGGTTTTTTCCTCTTTACTTACAGTCAATTGGTGACTGCTCGTCTGTACTGTCTCTATGTATGTATGTATGTATGTTTATGGTAATCTCGGTACTTGCAGCAAATATCCTTTTTTAGATACAGTAATACACTAATCAAGAGAACAGTATACAAAAACAATACATACCTACACTTGAATTATCTATGGAAGGTCATCTACAGAAAAAAAAATATTATAAAATTTATTATTTATATAAATCTTAAGTTTCAACAATACGTGTTCGATATGGTGAGAATGATAATTAACTGAAACACTTAAAGATTAAACAGTAAAGACTAATATTAAAACATTAAAAAATTAAATATTAAAGAAAAATATTAATCTTTGGATCAACAAATCTGTTCACCTAGACAGACAATAAATGTACCATGATACATTTTTTAAAAGAAGTCTTGATTATATCTTTAAAAGATAATTACTTTAAGCTTTGCTAATCATGTTCCAATTCATAGATTAACTGCCTTTCTGTTCAAGCAGGAAGTTGATTTTCCAACGATAGCAACAGCAATAACTTGATTATTAAGTTTTCTCTCTCCAAGACCAAGGAACCGGTTCTTTCTGAAAGATCAGAGATGAATCACTTTTTGAGATCAATAATAAGTTTATAATGTTACTTTCGTCTTATTAAAATTCCAATACTGAATTATTCTGGGACCTGCTGAGGACTTATTAATAAATAATTTTGTGACCTTCTCAGTGTTTAATTACTTTTTGTGACTTGCTAAGGCCTAAAAGTATATTATTCAGTGACCAGTTGGAAACCTAATTAAATAATTATTCTGTGACCTGCTGAGAAACCATATATATCATTATTCTGTGACCTACAAGAAGCCCAATAGCGAGGTATTCTTAAGGTGGGTCCACACCGGCAACAAAACATATCAACAACAAAATTGACAGCATAGGACACAACAATGTTTGTGTTGCTACTGATACGATGGTGTCGATATAACGTTGGTATGGCGCTGTAAGTGATATGTTGGTACTACTGGTGTCTGTAGATGTCGACTGCGATGTTTAGGTCAATGTTTACAACTTGTTTCCGACTGCATGTTGCCGGTGTGGACGCACCTTTAGACCTACATTTTGCAACTTACTGAAAGCCCAATAATGAAGTATTCTTTGACCTGTTAACAGTCGAATATTAATTTTGTGTTCTACTAAATATCTACGCCATAATGACATATGATTCGTTAAGTCAAGCGAGAGAAACTGTGGTTAAAATTTCATGGGCGTGAATCGCTCGTTTTCGGGATCTCAGTCCAAGGGACAACTTAGGAGGGTTCTAAAATGAGCAGAATGGCCCACTTCCTCTCTCACGATAACACTTAAGTGTCTGCTGCAAGTAGTGACAGAGCCATTTTAGAAGCTGTTAAACTTCGCTCGAGGCGACTTTGAAATGGCACTTTATTCCACCCTCTTTACACCCCTTGGAAAATGGGGTTGTATATTCAACATCATTAGGGTTTCCCCTCACTCTACCCTCCCTCACCTTCTTAATGAGGAACCCCCGGATAACGACCAATAAACTATTCTCACTTCTTGTGGTTCCTCTTCATCTTCCTTGGTGTATTATTATTATTATTATTATTATTATTATTATTATTATTATTATTATTATTATTATTATTATTATTATTATGTTTATTATTATTATTATTATTATTATTATTATTATTATTATTATTATTATTATTATTATGTTTATTATTATTATTATTATGTTTATTATTATTATTATTATGATTTATTATTATTATTATTATTATTATTATTATTATTATTATTATTATTATTATTATTCCTTCATTTTTTTTTCTATTTTCTCCCTTCCTTCAGGGCTTATCAACACAGAGCTCATGACAATGTTACACGAATAGTACTTTTATATATTTCTTCTGTTACCGTATTACTGACCAGACAGCATGCAGTATGAGTTGTATGCAAAAATCAACCAAGTCTAAAATTTAGACACAGTCTATCACTAAGTCTAATATATCTCTTGTTGTATATCATGAACCACTTTGTCTTGTATTGCCTGTTTGTTTGTTTGTTTGTTCCGGTTATACGTCAAGGACTCCCTTTTCTACCAAGGGCTAGGACGGATGCCTTCTTGCGAAGGACTTGTTTTGACAGATGCAATCGTTACCCTGAGTGCATGCCCTTGCTAGCCTCAGACCGTGACGGGACGTGAACCGTAGACCTGACGCCTCAAAGACGCGGACGCTACCACTTGAGCCACGGTGACTACTTGCTTTGTATTGCCTATTAGACAAAAAAAATATTTCTAAGTAACTAGACTTGAGTAGGAAGTTCATCCAATAATGCTAACGGTAAATAGGTCTTAAGCTACTTTCACACGACAACACCATAGTGGCGCCACCATATGTTTTCACTGATTCAAATGTAACCGTTTAGACGTAGCCGCGCCACTTGCCAGACGTGGCGGCGCGGCCACGCCTAAACGGCTACATTTGAATCAATGAAAACATGTGGTGGCGTCGTGTGAAAGGAGCCTTAAAGCGTATCAATAAATCTGAAACTCCCATCAATATGTATCATAAATAGTTTTTTCCCTTGTGCTGCAAACTATAGTTTTTTTTTTGTATGCATCAATAATATCAACTATGAAGTCTAAGATACAATTTATCACCT
>JAXCGZ010021432.1:0-2500 GCA_037179515.1 Halocaridina rubra
AAACTATGTTTGTACACAATATAATCGTCACTCCCCCCTTCTTTCTGTCCTTTCCCCAACAAAAGGACGATGGGACGATGTTTTAGAGTGACCCAACACCAAGGGTGCCAGGAGGTTACTGAAGTTCAACTCATTTGATTGCCTGGAAGATTTTTTTTTTTGGCAGAAACTTCTGTAGATACAACATGATTTGGCATCCCCATATTACCTTTACCTTTTATTTTAGTATTATTGATATGCATTTCAAATAGAAGAACAATTGTGATCAATGCCATGTCAATAATACTTTGCGGTAGGAAATGAAAACCTTTCTTTGTGTGTGCGCGCGCGCTCGTTTTATATCTTTATTTTTTTAATTATTTTAATACATTTCTCTGTTTTCTGCAACACTCAAAACTGATAATAATAATAATAATAATAATAATAATAATAATAATAACAATAATAATAATAATAATAATATAAGCATAAGTTGTATTAAATAGAATTAAAAGAAATAAATCTTTTAATATCTTCAACCGTCATTAAGCAAGGACAATTAACTAATTATCCATGACAGTCTCACGGTTATTCATAACTCTCCTCCCTTCCCTCCCACCACCAACGTATCCCCTCCCCACTTCCTTCGTTCATAGCTCAGTGACAAAAGAATTTTTTTTTCCTTTTATCGCGGGAGTGTGTATAGGATCGCCGGAAGTATAGGGGCGCATCCGTCATACAACACAGGAGAAAGAGAGTGGGTGGCTGCCATTGTCACAGCTACTGCGCACGTGAAGGGATAGGCGCTATGGAACTTATACGGCATATTATACCGTTGTTATGGTTTATATATATATATATATATATATATATATATATATATATATATATATATATATATAATATATAATATATAATATATATATATATATATATATATATATATATATATATATATATATATATATATAATATAATATATATAATATAATATATATATATATATATATATATATATATATATATATATATATATATATATATATATATATATATATATATATATATATATATATATATATATATATATATATATATATATATATATATATATATATAGTGAATATCTTATGCAAGTATATGTCTTGAAATGTGAAAATTATTATTATTATTATTATTATTATTATTAGTAGTAGTAGTAGTAGTAGTAGTAGTAGGAGTAGTAGTAGTAGTATTAGTTATCATCGGGGTTGTGGACTAAAGGGCACTCTTAAATTTTTTGGGATGACACTAAAAGGGTTAAGGGAATCAAAAGGTTGGTGGTACTTTCTTTCCTAGATATCTATTCTTGCCGCAAAATAACTGATTGAAGAGGTAAGAATGGTGGGATATGTTCAAGTTCTACAACCAGTTTTGTTACAGTTGTGGCTATCTTGCTATGTTCTGCGGGATATAGCTTCATATATGACAAACTACTTCTACTACTACATTAAGAATTAAGAGACCGCCTCGTTTATGCTCGAAATGGTTGGCTACACGACTAATAATGCTCATATTCTTGTGTTGTGACTGGCCAGTCTCTTTTCTTTATCAACAGCTTTTCAGGTGTATATATTGGGTCACTATTTCATAATAGCGTTTTTGATGTCATTCCTGATCCGGCTTGGGACCGACACCTCATCTTGCTCTCCCAGTTCTTGAGTCGCTTTTACTTCTACCACATTTAAAGGAAAAAAAGACGATATACTGTGCCTATCTTATGATAATAAAATAATTTTTATATCTTTGGTAGAAATCATTGTCCCGGCTGACTTATATCTTACTTCTCATCTGAATTCTCTGCCTCTTTGACGTAAAGTATCATACCGATATATTTCTATCAATACTACTTCCATCATTGCTCTAATGCGTTGGCGAGATGCTCCCCTCCCGCACTGCCGAGGTTGTATAACACTCTCCAAGCGGTCTCGCCTCACAGGTAATGCTTGGAGATTTGTAGCTTGTGTATAGGTTGTTGCAGTAACATCCTCTTCCCTTCCACCTCCAGACTTTGGAATACTCTTTTTCCCTCTGTCATCCCTAACTCGTATGACCTTTCTTCCATCAAAAAACTGGTCAGTCGTCATCTCTGGGCCTAATCCTGCCATATATTCTAGATCTTCATTACTTTGACTTTCTTTTACCCTGTCCACCTCGTACTGTGTATCATTCTCCTTTTTTTTCTTCCTTGTCTTTAAGTTGCTACATATTTTACGTCTCAGTGTTTTCTTGATGCCTGGGCCCAATGAGGGCAATTTTCTTGACTCCCGGTGTCACTCTCCAGAAAACTACTGCTACTACTACTACTACTACTATATCAAATGAGAAAAAAAATATCTAATCCTACAAAGTTGGACCATATATATATATATATATATATATATATATATATATATATATATATATATATATATATATATATATATTGTATTTTTTTCCTCAAGTATGTAGCATTACTACTACTACTACTACTACTAGAATG
>JAXCGZ010021432.1:5000-17500 GCA_037179515.1 Halocaridina rubra
CTTTATTGAAAGATGAACCGATAAAAGGTCATTAACATTAGCATTTGTCGATCCCTAAGTAAGAATATATTCTAATGTTAATGACCTTTTATCGGTTCATCTTTTAATAAAGATTTTTTTCTTATGGATTAGACATGTTTTACTATCAACAATTTTCAATTCCTCCAGGTCACCTGTGACCTTTTTGTTTATTACTCCTACTGTCATTGTTCCTTGAAGTATTTTTGTGTGCTTGAGAAGGGGTCCAGTTAGGACTCAAAATATAGTGTTATTTCCTATGTTGTTTCACTCATGACTCTCTCTCTCTCTCTCTCTCTCTCTCTCTCTCTCTCTCTCTCTCTCTCTCTCTCCTCTCTCTCTCTCTCTCTCTCTCTCTCTCTCTCTCTCTCTCTCTCTCTCTCTCTCTCTCTCTCTCTCTCTCTCTCTCTCTCTCTCTCTCTCTCTCTCTCTCGATGCCGTGACTCTCCTTGTTCGACGACGAGTGAATGGGGTAATAATTTGTGACTCCCAATCGGCCCTACAAGCCCTATCCTCGCCAAGACCTATCTGTGGCCGTGCTGTGGGAGATATACTATGTCGCCTCGCAGCCGCTCGGGATGCTTCTCTTGTTGTGTCATTTGTGTGGACTCCATCCCACATTGGGCTGACTGGCAACGACACAGCGGATCGTCTTGCCAAGGCGGCCTGTATGCTGGATGGGCATGCTGTGGACGCTGAGCCCTCCCTCCGATGCCTACGTAACATCATCTACTCAGCTGGGTTTGCCATGACGGTCCAGCGCAGGGACACGGAGAGGGCCAACAGTGTGTCCATACAGCACCATGATCACTTCCTTCACAGTCGCTACAAGTATCGCAGACGCGGGTTAATGGTGCGGAAAAACAATGTAGTTAGTGCTCGGCTCAGAATGGGGTATCGGCCTTTATGGCAGGTCTCCCAGACTCTAGATATGCCACAGTACACCTCCTGTACATTATGCGATCGAACTAATGCTAACACTCTTGACCACTATTGTCTTCAGTGCCCCACAGTGAGAGATGTTTTACCACGAGGTCAGAACTTAATACAGATCTGCTCATTTTTACTTAATGATGACAACCTTGATGTTATTCTTGCTCGTTTTCCTCACTTTGGTGGCCATTAATTATATTGAATTATACATATATTTTCTGTATGTTGCTGTATAATTCTGTTTGTGCATTCTGCGTTTCTCTGAGCTTTACTTTTGCATATAATGTACTCTGTGCTGCCATTCTGTGAGTTGTGTGTTAGTATGCAGCAATGTTTTATCAATATGTACACCTCCCTGTAAACCATGTTCAATTCTTTGTTTTATATCCATTTGAAGCATTATTTGTATGAACTCATGTAATGTCTGACGCCTTGGCGCAATAAATTAATAAAATAAAAAATAATTCTCTCTCTCTCTCTCTCTCTCTCTCTCTCTCTCTCTCTCTCTCTCTCTCTCTCTCTCTCTCTCTCTCTCTATATATATATATATATATATATATATATATATATATATATATATATATATATATATATATCTATATATCTATCTATATATCTATCTATATATCTATCTATATATATATATATATATATATATATATATATATATATATATATATATATATATATATATATATCTATATATCTATATATCTATATATATATATATATATATATATATATATATATATATATATATATATATATATATATATATATATATATATATATATATATATATATATATGGGATTTCAATTAAATGCGAAAACGAAGCCACGAGTGAGGTTGGGAGAAACTGTAATATGAACAAAAAGGAAATCATAGAGAATGCGTTCATTCCTAGTATAGCAGTTTAGCTGTAAGGTTAGTTTCACTTTTAGTTCTTCTGTGGTGTAGTTGGCAGCACCTTGGCACGGTAATTGTGTTCTAGGTTCGAGTCCCGGTCGGGGATAAAAATATGATTCATGTTTTCACATATGGTAATGTGTTTATTTGATTATATATATATATATATATATATATATATATATATATATATATATATATATATATATATATATATATATATATATATATATATGTGTATGTGTGTGTGTGTGTGTGTGCGTGCGTGCGTGTGTGTGTGTGTGTGTGTCTGTGTCTGTGTGTGTGTGTGTGGCATATTTTGCCCTTGGTTGAGATTCGAAGCTAAAACACGCAAGAGTCGGGTAGATGAATATACTCGTAAGCGTTAAAATAGTCCGTTGTTTCCTATCCCTTTATAGGCAGAATAATCACACACATACACACAACACACGCACGCGCGCGCACACACACGCATACTCAAGCACACACGTGAGCATATAAACACTATCCTTTGTGAAAACATGAATATATTTTTGCCTCGGGCCAGAATTCGTACCTGGAAAGAGAAGAGAGAAACCTCTCAGCTAGTTACTCTATTTGATACAGGGATTGATCACACACTACTGGAAGGTCTGTATTCATTTTTCTCTTGCCATTCCAGCATCACTTGTGGCTTGTTTTTATATTTATTCATATCCCGGGTCTTTAAGCGTCTGCCATGATATGAAACGTTAAACATATAGTCGGGATTGGAACCTAGAACACATATGGGATAGGCATCGATTTGTGCAAACTTGTTCTCATATAATAATATGGATTTTTTTTTTCACAGTTATTGGTGAAAATAGTTTTACAGTTCTTAGTGAATAGACTTGAGTGATATGTTGTTATTTGCTATGATTTTGAATTATGGTGTCTGTAAGTCTGACTTGCTGTAATAATTTGTGCTTATTGATATCTGGCTCATTGGATCCATTGATGTATTGGGACTGATGACTTTTCTAGAGCGTGTTTGATGGGTTGCCTTTATTAATGACACTTTTGTAGAAAGTGCTGTGTGTTTTGCTTGTAAAGCTTAAGGGGGGTTTACACGGTCAAACGGTTCGTCGAACGCGGTTCGACAGACAAGTGTTTGAAGTGATGTTCGAATGTGTGAACGGGGTATTTAGTTGTCGCACACGGAACGTGTTCGACAACCAGATACCCCACTCACACGTTCGAACATCACTTCAAACACTTGTCTGGAACGTGTTCGCCAACCAAATACCCCGTTCACACGTTCGAACATCACTTCAAACACTTAGTCTGTCTAGCCGCGTTCGACGAACCGTTTGACCGTGTAAACCCCCCTTTACATCTGTAGATAGTGTTGAGTGGGTTGGTTGTAGTGACTACTGTAGACAGTGCTGTGTCCTTTATGTGTAATGATGACTTTAGTCTACAGTGCATGCTCTGCCACTTATATCTAGTTAAAGGGGGGTTTACTCGGTCAAACGGTTCGTCGAATGCGGTTCGACGAACTGTTTAACCGTGTAAACCCCCCTTAAGACTTGTGTAGATGATGAACAGTAGTTTTTGCTTTACTGATGACTTTTTAGACAAAGAGTGAGGCAGGTTTTTTACACTGATGATTTATTTAGACCGTGACAGATGCAAATTGGCCTTTAATGATGAATTATAGAAACAACAGGTGTAGGGCGTCCTTGATAATTTTTTAAGTTAACAGCAATAGTGTGTGGACAGTGAGATGCAAGTTCTCTTTAATGGTGAGTTAAATAGACAGTAATGTATCATTTAGTCATAATGATGACTAAGTTGTAGCAATGGATATCATAGACTGGCATAGATGGCTTATTCAGACTGACAGTACAGGTTGTCCGTAATGATGGCTATGTAAACGATAATTATATAATATTTATCCACAGTGATGATAATTAATGGAGAAAGTGAGAAATATAGTATCCATAATAATGAACGTGTATTTTTTTTTTATATATAGAAATTAGGAAAGGAACCGAGAATGATTAGGGAAGAGTGTGGGTTCATGAGGAAGAGGCATGTGTGGATCAAGTGTTTGTTGTGGTAAGGCATGTGTGTGAGAGGTTTCTGGAGGAAGGTAATGATACTCTTTGATCTTTCATGATCTTCAAGAAAGCATATGACAGGTTTAAGGGAGAGGCGTTATGGAGTGTATTGCGGTTGTATGGAATATATGGAATATTGTTGAATGCCGTCAAATGTTTTACATGAATAGTAGAGTGTGGGTTACGGTCAGAACTGGTAAAAGTGATTGGCTTGCAGTGGATGTGGAGTTACTTCAAGGAAGTGTAATGTTCCCATGGTTTCTAAGTATGTATATGGATGGGGTGGTAAGGGAAGTAAATGGAAGATTGCTGGGAAGAGTCTTGGAATTAGTTGGTGAAAAATGAATTTTTTTCTGTTTGCAGATGACATGGTATGGGTAGCTATTTTTGAGGAGGAACTGAAACAGTAGTTGACTGAGTGTTTATTGGTGTGTGAGAGAAGGAAGTTGTGGGTGAATGTTGGTGAAAGTAGAACCATGAGATGTATGAGCAATGTTGATATTGTCAGATTGAATGAGGAGATGCTTTAGGTAGTTGAGAGTTTTAAGTAGCTGTAATTGCACGTGGCAGTGAATGGACAAGCGAATGTGGAGGTAAGCCATAGAACAAAGGGAGTGAGTAAATGATTAGGTATTTATCCTTCATCTTGGAAGCATGCTCTAGTTCAAGCTGTTCCTAAGAAGGGTGACTGCTCTATTCCTTCTAACTACCGACCTATTGCTCTAACCTCCTCTATTGCTAAAGTTTTCGAAACTTTGCTCAATGCTCACTTCTTAAAATGCCTTGAATCTAACTCACTTATCTCCAATCACCAGTACGGCTTCCGCAAGGCAAGATCCACTGGTGATCTCCTGTCCTATCTTACTCATGTATGGTCATCTTCTCTGAGGAACTATGGGGAATCCTTTGTCGTCGCCCTTGATATCTCTAAGGCTTTTGACAGAGTCTGGCACAAGGCTCTGTTGGCCAAACTCCCTGCCTATGGCTTTACCCCTTCTTTCTGTTCTCTGATTTCCAGTTTTCTTACTGACCGTTCTATATCTGTAGTTGTTGATGGCGCGACATCTAGCCCTTTCTCTGTGTCCAGTGGTGTTCCACAGGGCTCTGTTCTTTCACCTACTCTCTTCCTTCTCTTCATCAATGATCTTCTACAGTCCCCATCTTCCTCTCTTCTTCATGCCTTTGCCGATGATTCTACCCTTCACTTTTCCTCTGCCTTTTCTTCACAGCCTTCATCTGTTACTCGTAATCAATCTCGTATCACTCTTTCTTCTACTCTTAACTCCGATTTGCAGAGAGTATCTGAATGGGGCAATCAAAATTTAGTTAAATTCAATGCCTCCAAGACACAGTTTCTGGCTATCTCTTTATCTTCTTCTCCTCCTGATAACCCTATTGTCTTCGAAACTAATGAAATTTACCCTCTTAACTCTATCAATATATTAGGAATCCATATAGCCTCTAACTTGTCTTGGAGGAATCACATAATCCAAATTTCTAAATCTTCATCCAAAAATTTGGGGGTTTTGTTTCGTTTTCGTTATTACTTTTCCTCATTGCAGTTACTTAAAATTTACAAAGGTCTTATCCGCCCCTGCTTAGAATACTGCTCACACATCTGGGGTGCTGCTTCCTTTACTTATCTTCTTGATAGGGTTCAATCTAAGGCAGTCAGACTCATTAATGATCCTTCTCTTACTTCTAACCTGGATTCTCTCTCTCTTCGCCGTAAGGTATCTTTCCTTTCGCTTTTCTATCGCTACTACTTCCATCGCTGCTCTGATGAGTTGGCGAGTTGCATCCCTCCTCCACTGCCGAGGCCGCATAACACTCGCCAAGCGGCCTCATCTCACAGGTACTGTGTCGAGATTTGTAGCTCGCGTATTGGTCGGTGCAGCGACTGCTTCTTACATACACACACATATACATATACATATACACACACATACATATACACACACATATTTATATATATATATATATATATATATATATATATATATATATATATATATATATATATATATATATATATATATATATATACATATACATATACACATACATACATATACATATATATACATATATATATATATATATATATATATATATATATATATATATATATATATATATATATATATATATATATATATATATATATATATATATATATATATGTATATGTATGTATATGTATGTGTATATATATATATATATATATATATATATATATATATATATATATATATATATATATATATATATATATATGTATATGTATGTGTGTGTGTATGTGTGTATATGTATATGTATATGTGTGTGTATGTATGTGTGTATGTGTATGTATATTTACCTACTTATTATTCTAACCTGAAAATTTGTATTCTATATCTGCTTCATATTGTCTGCAGTAGTACCGTTGGAAAGTGAAATGTAACTTAAATGATAGCACTCAACGAGGGCTATAGAAAATATTGTCACAATGATTACTCTTCAAGTACTCTTCAATTATTACACTATATTTTATTATTAATTACTTGCTATGATATTTAAAATGAATTGCAAATTCTATTAGTATGTTATTTATACATAACCAAATATATTGTAATGTTTATCAACTGCAATATGACTAGGAGTGCCCATGTGCACATGTCCCCATGTACAGTTATCTGAATAAATAAAAAAAAAAATTCCCATCTACCTCCAGACTCTGGAACTCTCTTCCTCCTTCTGTCTTTCCTAGTTCTTATGACCTTTCATCCTTCAAAAAGCAGATCTATCGTCATCTCAGAGCCTAGTCCTCCATATCTCTGGGTCCTCTTTACTTTGACTGTTTTTTCTGTCTGTCGTTTTCCTTTGTGTGACATTACCTCATCTCTGCCTTGCCCTTAACCTTTTTCTTTTTCTTCGTCTTGGTATTTTCTCGTGCCCTGGCCTTTGTTGATGAGGGCAGTTTCTGCCTGTCCCGGTGTCACACTCTTAAAAAAAAAAAAATATGAATGAGTGGCTGTGCCTTCAGTATTATATGGAAGAGACACTTGGAATGCTAGCAAGGCTGAAAAGAACAGATTGAATGTAATGGTGATGAGGTGTTTGAGAAGTATGATTGGTGTGT
Organism: Halocaridina rubra; assembly: GCA_037179515.1. Classification (NCBI taxonomy): domain Eukaryota; kingdom Metazoa; phylum Arthropoda; class Malacostraca; order Decapoda; family Atyidae; genus Halocaridina; species Halocaridina rubra. Next base: position 12,065 of record JAXCGZ010021432.1, read on the forward strand.
CTAGAACAGATAGAGTGAAATTTGAGATCAGGCAGAGAATGGGTGCCGGAAGAAGGCTGTTGGATAAGAGAGAACAGAGAGTGCTGAGATAGTTTGGGTATATGCAAAGCATGAATGAATAGTGACTAACAGAAGGAGTGGGGATATTAGAAGTAATTGGAGTAAGGGCAAAAGAAAATCCTAGTATGAGATGGATGGATAGGGTGAAAAGAGCATTGAATGAACTTGGTATGTTACTGGGGGTTAGGTGGAGCGAGAACAAGAGATAGGAGTGAATGGAGAGTTTGTGCATAGGTGATGTGGGCCAAAGTGATTTCTCGCACCTGCTAGCACGGTAAGCAGGGTCAGATGGGCGTCGGGGGATTGTCATGAGATAAAATGGTAGGTTAAACCAGCTACGGCTATCGGCCCTCACGGAAGATCCTCGCCTCTTGTTAATGAGTATGTGCTTTGAGTCAGACATCACTCTAACAAGGAAGATAGGGGCCATTTTATATGAATTTATTTTGAATTGGATGATATTTTTAAAATGAAACAACATCGAAAGCGCCGGCATTCCTACGTCTTATTGTTTTACACTCACTTACATTACTTTTTTTATATGAGAGGTGGTCTCTGCTCTACTGAAGCCTCACACATCTAACTGAGCCTTCTGAGTTGACGAGGGCTACCCTCTGCCGCACAAGTTGTTAAAAGTTTGAAGAATATTGGTTGAAACAACTTATTACATCATTCTCACCAAACCACTGTGATATAAGTTATTGATATACACACTAATACTTTTGCTACTCTCATTGCTGCTGTTACTTCAGCAATTGCTACTACTACTACTATACTACTACTACTACTATTATTATTATTATTATTATTATTATTATTATCATTATTAATATCGGAGTAATTAGGATGTGTATACTTATTAGAGTAATTCACAGAGGTGCATTGTTGCAGTATGAGGGGCTAATTTCGTATGCATCAGACCATTTTCTCTCTCTAGCTATTTCCTTGGCATATTATTACCTGGTAATTAGAGGAGAGGCCATGGCGTCATTCTCCCCCTTGCTAACACCTTCTGCCTCTTGTTGTGTATTAGTGCATTGAAATAAAGTAACTTTTATCATCGTCATTATTATTATTATTATTATTATTATTATTTTTATTATTATTATTGCTATTATTATTATTATTATTATTATTATTATTATTTTAATTTCTTCTTCTTCATCATCATCATATTCTTTTTATTATTATTTTTCTTGTTATTATTACTACTAGTAGTAGTAGGCGCTGTTATTTTCCACTTAAAATATAGTTTTCTTTTCATATACAATACTTACAGGTAGACCACATTTACAGGTATCTGCGCGCATTGTACTTATTTATGATATTTTATGTCTATAAGAAGACTTAGTCATTTAGATACTCCATGATATTGAAATCTCGGTTGTATAAAAACTCGTTTCTTTTTTCTTTTCACGACCTTGAAAATATAGTCATAGAAAACCACCGGAAATACTACTACTGTGTTTTATATTCGCTAATTATATGATTCTGGTTATTTCTAAGTACTACTATTTACTACTACTGCTGCTGCTGCTACTACTATTACTACTACTACTACTACTACTACTACTAAATTATAATAATAATAATAATAATAATAATAATAAGAAAAAGAAGAAGAATTCATTTGATTAGTTTGCTTATTAATAAAGAGCTCTCTGTTTAAGCATGATTAAAAGTAAAATCATGATAGCTCGTTTATTCGTTTAAGCTTTAAGAAACTTAAAGAATAATCATAAATTACTGTACTTCAAATGTAATTAAATTTTTAATGCTTGTTACATACTTCATATAGGATACAGGTTTCCAGGATCGCAGAAATATTTGCAAAAATCAAAATAACACATACCAGGTCTGATGTCCTGTGAATAATACATTATGTGATATGCATTTTAGTGTTGCTCACTTTTCGGTCGCAAAAAACACATTTGGAGTATTGTGGGTGACCTCTTCCTGTTTTCTCTTAATTAACCTCCCATATATTTCTTTAAACCAAGCCTTATTGCTCGCAGCGAGCCTCACAATCGCCCGTTAGCATTTTTTCAGTGCCATAACTGTTTGTTAAACATAAAAAGATTTTAAGAAACTAGAACAACTGTTGTAGCTTTGTGAGTGAATTAACAATTGAAGCGGTTATTGTATCGCATTTTTAACTATCGTTTGCAGCTGAGTCTGGGTGATGATAGATTGAGATGTTGACTCTTCAGAAGCCATTTTTGCACCTTTGTCGGACTTTTCACTACTACTTATCTCTACAAGGGAAATTTGCCTCGGATGAAAGTTTTTTTTTTTTATGATTGTGACACCAGGACGGGCAAAAAAAAAATAATACCCTAATCAAGCCTGGGCACGAACAAAACAAAAAGAGAAACAGAGATGGGGTGTTGTGACTTGCCAGATGTGAAGCGATAATAAGACATGTGTATTGAATATCCAAGAATATTCGGTGTTGATGTAGGCATAGAAAGAGAACCGTAACTGAAGGAAGACTTACCATCGAACTGTCCAGGACAGTCTTATTTAAGTCCACAAGACCCTTCAGCTGTAGTACTGTATTGTTTAATTCAGTATTTGCACATGCAATTAATCCTTGACGAATGGCAGTCATGAAGATTTTGTAAGCAGGTTTTAAAGATCTTAGTGATGGAAGTGCAAATTTTTATTCGCAAAATGGGTCTACTTTTTCCAGCACTAATGACACAATTCATTTCAAAAGTTTAACACTCCATGACTGATATCCAGCTAGGCAACCTCAACCCTTTTTCGTAAATTTGCATCCTCCCAAAATTTTCTGATGAAATAGGAAAGGACTGCCAGCTACTGGCTCCCTGTCCCTTGTATTGGCACTTACCTAAGACGGCATTCTCTCTTCCCTCATCATCAGGGGTACCGCGTTTGTTGGTTTTGACAACACGCATGGGGATACGTGCGAGCATGATCACTTTCTGTTTATCATATGTATCCCTTTCAGTTGCCTTCTACGGCCCGCTTTGAATATTCCGTCTTGGAATTTTATTTCGCAAACAAGATGTAAAACAAACCGACATACATCCTTTATTTACGGCAATTTTCAACGCTCCGCCTTTTCATATTTTTGGTTCCTTTTTTTTTTTTTTTTTTTTTGCCTCATTGTTATTTTTTTTTCTCTCTCTCTCTCTCTCTCTCTCTCTCTCTCTCTCGGATGACCTTGAACCTTTACAACCACAGCCCTCTATCCTTAGACCATTTCCTTCTTCAGGAGCTTCCATTCCCCCTCCCTTGTTGTCCCCCATCCTTCCCGCCGTGTTTTTCACCTTCCACCACAAGCATCTCTCTCTCTCTCTCTCTCTCCACTGTCCCATTCAACTTATTTTGATTTTTACGAAATAGAATTATAGATAGTTAAATTTTTGCTTCTTACCATGACCTGTATGTAAGTTTGACCGCTTTGTCCGTCGCCCTGCCTCAAGAATGGCCTCCATCGCTGCCTGTCTTCAAACATCATATTATCTGTAATCAGTTGCAGTAATTTACCTCTTCTTCACTGGATAGATCCAGATTCCCAATCCATTTCGTATTGGCTATTCCCACTCACATTTTTCCATTAGGTTTCTAATGCAAAAATGTGTAGGATATTCGCTTTAACACGCTCATACCAGCGCAGGTGAACCCCTCTCAGCATATTTTAAGCTGTCTTTTTTTTTCTCTTAATTCTCGCCTTTATAGTTGTTTCTCCGTGTATTCAGCCTTGAGATACTCTTATTGAAATTGATCTTGTTCTTTTGAGTAGAGAATGATTCTACCCGTGTATTCTTCACTTGTTGTAGGAGGCAAAGCAGTGAGTGAAGGAAAAATTAAGGGGTTAAAATGAAAATCCTTCACTCTATTCCTAAATTCGTTTCTTGCCGAAAGATTAGCTAATAGAAGAGATGATTGATTCGTTGTACTTGGAAAATGTTCTTCTCCCCCTCCCACTCATTCATTTTTATTTGAGGCCAACAACAAGCTACCTTCAGCGTGTTGGGGAAATGTATAGTCTGTCGATTATGAGAGCGCAGCATACAGCCTATTGCTTTTGATATGATTTTCCGAGATAAGGAAAGAAGTTCTTAAAGTTTTGAGGTATTGGAAATGGATTGTCTGCCCACCTCAAAGCATTCCATGGCTGTAAGGGCCCAATAAATCCCATAAAAGGTTCGTTTTGGAGGGGTTGGGAGGGACTTCATATAACCTTACCTACTTTTTAGCCTCATATATATATATATATATATATATATATATATATATATATATATATATATATATATATATATATATATATATATGTGTGTGTGTGTGTGTGTGTGTGTGTGTGTGTGTGTGTGTGTGTGTATGTATGTATGTATGTATGTGTGTGTGTGTGTATTTATGTCGTTATCTTTATATTTAATTGTGATTATTTTAAGTCATCATTGAGCATGAGTGGTATTGTTACGTAATGCATATCACCCACTATGGTAAGTAAAGTCATTTCGGTAAAATTATTAATTTATTTATTGACGCGATAGCTCAATGGTAAAGTGCGTCAATCGGGGCACACTAACGCGGCTCCGACCCCACCGCTGGTAGTCAGGAAAGGTATCCAGCCTTAATCCTCCAGCTCTAACATGTATTTGTCCAACTCATTCTCGTGGGAATTTATTGTGACTCATAAACCTGTTTACCGAAGAGTACATTTTACAGAAATATTAAAAATTTTTGCTTAATGTTATCAAGAATGTAGTCTGGTAACAGTGCTCTTAAGATTTCATTTAGACTAATTGATATCCTCCTCCTTGCCCTCCCCCCCATAAACGTTTATTGAATACAGCCACCTTCTTAGCGTCAGTGTCCTTGTGATGACGGCGCCCCCTAGGTGACCAATAACAAAGAAAAGAGGATTCAGCTTCACTCCCTGGCGAAGAGCCCTTGGGTACGACCACGTCACCTCACCCCCCCCCATGCTCTCCCCGCCCGTTCCCTCCCCCTCATTTAATTCCTCATCTCCACCTCACCTGCCCAGTGATGGAATTTCCTCACCTGAGGGCAAGTGCTCTCTCTCTCTCTCTCTCTCTCTCTCTCTCTCTCTCTCTCTCTCTCTCTCTCTCTCTCTCTCTCTCTCTCTCTCTCTCTCTCTCTCTCTCTCTCGTCTGTTTCTTTCACATTAGCTTCCTCTCAAAAGTTATCTTTCTCACTGGCGTTATCTCTTTATTGCTCTTTACCGTTCTTTGTTTCTGCCTTCGTTATCATGATACGCTCATGTGTGTATAGTAGATATTCTTATTTTCGTCTCTCTCTCTCTCTCTCTCTCTCTCTCTCTCTCTCTCTCTCTCTCTCTCTCTCTCTCTCTCTCTCTCTCTCTCTCTCTGGTGTTAT
>JAXCGZ010021432.1:22500-42500 GCA_037179515.1 Halocaridina rubra
TGTTAATGAAAGGGCTGAGAGGTTCCCCGTCTGCTGCTTGTCAAACATTATAATAAGTCATTTCTCACGGGTTTCTTTCAAATTGTTAAAGAAGTCTCACGCGCAGTTGATGGTTAATTCTTTTAGAATATTTAGATTTTTGAGGAATACTCAAGTAACCCTAATTTTATTTTAATCTTATATGCATTTTTGAGACTTCTCTCACTATATTTCCATTGTTTATTCTTTACAAGAAGATACTGTTTCATCATTAGCACCACACAGCTGATGTTATACTACCCTTTGTGTTTAACAGAGTTAGCAGAGCCTTTCCCAAAAGGGACTTTTTTTTTTCTAATCCGCAGAAGGCTTTGGCTAAGATATTCAGCGTGCTATGTGTAAAGGAGTTGAACTTAAGATCTCTTTAGCCTATTCACTTAGGAATTAAATTTTTCTTGCACTACGTAAGGAGACTTTAAAGTGGTGGCTTTTTAAGTGCGTGACGTCATAATATCTGTCAAAAAATCATTTGAGGGAAGATTATTATCATTCGTCTTAATCATTATAATACATTGCTGTTTTGGTTATCATTACTGTTCTAGAAGGCCCCAGGTTCAAATCCTTATGATTGTATTCACATAGCTTTTTGCCAAACCTTCATGAGGATAAGAAAGGTTATTAGCATTCTCGTGTGGTAAAAATATTGTCCTGGTGAAAATAATACCATTGTATGTATAGAATAGCAGGAAGGTCTGCCCCTCTCATTTCTCCCTCTCCATTTTATTTTCGTGCTTTTCCTCCCAAATCTTTCCATTCTATTCCCCTCCCTCTTCAGTGATGACACCGTGGATGACCCCCTGTTTTTGCTACCCCATCCTAATGAAAATGATGTCCTGAGTTTACCTAAAGGGGGGTTCACACGGTCAAACGGTTCGTCGAACGCGGTTCGACAGACAAGTGTTTGCGTGATGTTCGAACGTGTGAACGGGGTATTTGGTTCTCGAACACGTTCTACAAACGTGTTCGACAACCAGATACCCCGTTCACACGTTCGAACATCACTTCAAACACTTGTCTGTCGAACCGCGTTCGACGAACCGTTTGACCGTGTAAACCCCCCTTAACTCTGTATCGCACTTCTTCACCAACTCGTGTGAACGAGTTGCATGTACTTTCACACCTTGTTTTATTGTCTACGTCTCTTTTTTTTTTTCTAGTTTCAAAAGACGTTTCTCCATCTATTGTTTTAGATACTCGAATAGTTGGTAAAGACTTCGTTTCTTTTCCTCTTTTGCATTGTTTTAATGAAATAACTATTATTATGTTAGATTTGAGATTATTTTTTGAGGGGAGAGAATATTTCATGATCTTTATAAAGGCTTCTGTATGTGCTGCAGGGCTTTCATTTTCATACTCTTACTATATACCTCCTGTCTTTAATTGTTTCTGAGCGCCATATATATATATATATATATATATATATATATATATATATATATATATATATATATATATATATATATATATATATATATATATATATATATATATATATATTTGTGTGTGTGTGTGTGTGTCTATGTGTGTATATGTGTGTGTCTGTGTGTATATATAGAGCAAATGCATAATATTTTTGTCGTGTGTCTTTGTCTAAGCCATGAAAGATGTCTTCTAACACGCTAATATGTTTTTAATTTATATGTATGCAAGGAATGGGCAGTATCTTTGTCATATGTGTTATCTCCAACTTCTATTGAATACTCCAGGTCTAACTTTAATTCTGTGCTTTGCATTTATTCTGACACAGGAAATATAAAATTATTTCTTCATCTGTCTTTGCCCCGGTTTTTTAAATATTGTAAACCTAGGATACCATATTGTTAGTTAGCTAGACACGCTTAAATATTTTTCATAAACGCATCTGATGCGGTTCTGTGAATGGCTTGAATCCCCCCGTGGAGGTATCCTAGCCATACACCTAACTAACAATATGGTATCCCAGGTTTACACTGTTTAAGAAATCGGGCCTTTCTCTGACCATTGCTACTCGTATACTCCGCCTATAGGTGTACTAAATGAACGGATTACTATATATATTGTATGATATTGTTGGTGATTAAAAGCCTTCAAAAGTACATGCGTTTTGCCTTTCTTGTTTCGTGTAAAAAAGTATAACTCTTTCTGCGTATTGTTTACGCACGGACCTGTCACAGGTAAATTATTCGTTGATGATGATGCCTATATTATCATTCAATTTGTTATTAGTCAGGGTATTAAGGGAGATCTGTACACTGTTCTGTACAGAGGTGCAGCAAAAGGAAACACAATCCCATTCTCTGTAAATGAATTTATGTGACTGGCCGGGTTTGCTTTAAACGCTACTGCTGTCTTTCCACAACGTTACTACGACTACTACAAAATATATACTGTTTTGGTGATTGTATGAATTGATGTTCAGTCGAATATGGAATTGGTATAGGGAAATATTTCATTACATCGAGGTAGAGAATAATGTAAAATTCTTGGGGAAAATTCTGAAAAGGAGATTGCAGGAAAATGATCATTGCCGCAGCTTTGTATAGATAATATTTCCAAAATTAGCCTCATATATCCAGCAGTGAGCTAGTTTTCAGTGTTAATAAGGGTTACCGAACATGTGCCGTCACTTTCCTCTCCTTTTCCCCAAGGGGTTCTGGCGAGGAGATGCTGTACATAGCACTATTTTTGATTCGAACTCGAGACCTAGATGGAAGCTAGACTGTTCCGCCGAGCAATTTTACATGAAGTGAAATTAGGACTATTTGCGTAATATACATAGCAAGAGTTGAATTCTTACTTTGAATGGAATCCTTAAAGCCTCTGTCTCAGGTATTCTACGAACCATTTTGGAGAGTTGAATTCGGGACTATCTAGGTGTGATTTACATCTCGATCTACTGAACATTATTTTTTTGTTGGATAATATTGCTTCTTGTAATTGTGCAACTTTAATTATTACTCTGCTCAGTACATCCTGACATGTTCATAAATGCTTCTTTTATATGTTGAGAAAAACCATTGGTAGCAATATTAGTAATAATTGTAGTAATAGTTGGGTTAGTACCGGTAGTAGATATAGTAAAGTCTATGTTTTTTTCTTGTTAAGGCATATTATTATTATTATTATTATTATTATTATTATTATTATTATTATTCAGCGATAGTTGGGTTCAGTCCAATTTAGGATAAAAGGATCCTTTGTCCTTATACATTATCTGCCCTGCAATGAATAAAGAAGCCTTAAGGACTTAACTTGTATTTTCCCTGTGCTGTTGAGGGATCAGTTTATTTTCACCTCTCTCTCTCTCTCTCTCTCTCTCTCTCTCTCCTCTCTCTCTCTCTCTCTCTCTCTCTCTCTCTCTCTCTCTCTCTCTCTCTCTCTCTCATATATATATATATATATATATATATATATATATATATATATATATATATATATATATATATATATGGCCAATTTCCTGTTTCTTATTAAATTGAACCCTTGGGCTTCTTTACTCCGTCGGAATTGCATCATTTTTTACTGCAGACTTGTTGAGAGTTCGAGAATTTAAGGGAGGGGGAGGGGAGTAAAATGCAACCCTAATTTGTTTTGTTGTCAAATGTTTATTGTTTCTTTAGGCTTTAACAAATTCTGTATATTTTTATCGAGTATTTAAAAACCAAAATAACTCTGGAATTTGGACTAGATTAATATACTAACTAGTTCTAAGGTGCCCATACACGATGAGATTTGGCCTTGAGACCACCGGACAGATCTGGTTGGATCCAACCAGATTGGATCGTCTATGGGCTGGTTGAGGACAACACCCGGTCCATAGACTATCCTATCTGGTCAGATCCAACCATATCTGCCCGATGGTCTCAAGGCCAAGTCTCACTGTATATGAACACCTTAAGGTTCATATCTGTCTTTGTATAATACCTCCATATATAACTGTATCTCTGCCATTAGATTCCCTATATATATATATATATATATATATATATATATATATATATATATATATATATATATATATATATATATATATATATATATATATTACTTCTGGAACTTTTTCTAGATTAAATTTCTAACAGTCTTCCATAGGTTCATATCTGTCGTGAGAAAATAACGCTTCATAAAATGGTTGTATATATTACCATTAGATTTTTTACATGTGCATTACAGCCACTACTGGAATTGTGAATGAATATTATATAAGTACTCCTTAGGTCTCATGTTACGTGAAAATGCCTTCGTACATATTTGCATTTCATGCCGTTATTCTTTTTATTTATTTTTTTTTATGTGCACTTCTGGAACCTTGACACAGTGTGCTAACAATCCTCTCCATCTTCATATATGTCTGGAAAATTCTCTCCTTTTAAATGTTTGTATTACCTGCTATTGGACATTATTTACGTGTATAATGAGTACGTGTCGAACTTCAGTTCTTTTTTTATTGTCAGTTTTCCACTTTCATGTATTTCAGTATTTTGTGTCGAACTTGAGATATCGTAGTGTTGAACATGCTACTTAGGTTTATATTAGTTTTGGATGTATAACGTCTTAAGAGTATATTAATTCCTGCCATTGCTCTTGACTTGTTTATCTATTCTACAGGGTGTCCACAAAGTCTGGGTGCATAGGAAATTTCACTATGCAGACCTATTCAATGGAGTTCACCTGAATTTTGTAAAGCGCATCAAATTATGCATTGAAAATGATGGAAATCATATTGAAAATATTATTTATTAACATTAGATTTAAATAAAATTGTTTTGTTTTAAAAGTATGTGTTAATCTCCTGTGTACCCAGACTTCGTCTGGGTACACAGGATATGAACACATACTTTTAAAACAAAACAATTTTATTTAAATCTAATGTTAATAAATAATATTTTCAATATGATTTCCATCACTTTCAATGCATAATTTGATGCGCTTTACAAAATTCAGGCGAACTCGACTGAATAGGTCTGCATAGTGAAATTTCCTATGCACCCAGACTTTGTGGACACCCTGTATATACAGGGACCTGCAATACCCTTTATAAGGGGTCATGATGGCCGAATCACAGCACATACCGAGTCTCCAAAACACCTTTTCTCACCCTTTCCCTTTCCTCGGTGTTTTATTCATTACAAACAAAGCTTTCTTTCTCTTCCAAACCTGTTTATAATTTTCAAATATGTTTTAAATTTTAACTCTATAAATTTGTTAACAGCACTTCATGGGTTCATGTCAGTCACTGAAATACCACCATGACATTGTGGAAAATATTTTGTTAACAGCTCTTTTGTATGTTTATATTTATTTTGAAAATAGCTATTGTAAAACATGTAGCTTAGACCGTGCTGATTTAGTGTATCCTTTCCATGTGCGATTTTACTGTGTGCTAATTTAGTGGGTGATGTATATGTGCGATTTTAAGTGTGTGATCTGCACATTAAAAGTAAAAAAAAATAAAAAACAATAGTATTTAGGATAGATAACGATTTGTATGATCGGAAATACTTTTTAAGACTTAATTGGATTGAAATCAGTTGAGAGTTTACTGGTAAAATTTGAAGGTATTTGAGGAAACCAATTTGCTCATCTTTTGAGATTAAAAATGTTAAGCTAACTGATGGGACATTGTTGAACCTTGTATATAAACCAGCCCTACTCATGCAATTAATCATAGCCCTCATTCCCAGCAGTCAGAATGAGAGCGAAAGCATTTTACAATGAAGTTACAAATTAGGTTAGGTTAGGTAAGGTAAATATTTTTGGTACATGTTAACACGAGTTACATTCTCAACTTGTAGATCACATATGTCAGTAGTAACATTCATATACATATCACATTCGGCATGTAGATAACACATCAAAGTACCACCGATAAGTCAGTCATCATCGTTGCCTAATCGCATGTCTGCTGTGCAAGTATATATTTATAGGCTACTTTATCCAATGAAACATACTCATATATAAGCAAATTATCTCTAGAATGAAGTTATATGAGTCCGTTAGCAGTGCTTCTAAAGTCTTGTCTACCGTAGAAACACCTTCTGAAACTCGGTATATCTTTCAACGGAATATGTTCACTCATCCCCCCCACCCTCCATCCTTGTTCCTCCACCTCAGTCTTATTCGCCTTGGTACTCTTTTCTCCTCCTGATACTCTTTCATTTTAAGAGGATCTCTCCTCTCTCTCTCTCTCTCTCTCTCTCTCTCTCTCTCTCTCTCTCTCTCTCTCTCTCTCTCTCTCTCTCTCTCTCTCTCTCTCTCTCTCTCTCTCTCTCTCTCTCTCTCTCTCTCTCTCTCTCTCTCTCTCTCTCCTTTTCCCTTAGAGGATATCGGTATCGTTTTGTGGGATCCTGAACTACTTGTAAGAAAGAAGGATCTTATTATAGCCTCCACAGGTTAAGCTGTTGGGAGTTATGTGATGGTTGGTGCATGTCTGTATGTATGTAGTTCTCTCAGCTTAAATATTACACATTTTGCTATTTTAAAAACAGTATTAACAACAGCAGTAGAAGTAGTAGTAGTAGTAGATTTTTTTATTTGGATTTAAAGCATTATATAAGAACATGTGCATGGATGCACCCGCTGTTTTGCATGAAAAGTCATTATTAAGGTCTCAGTTATAAGAACTAACTAGTTAACTTTAGAAAAAAAAATCATGGTACTGCGCATATTAAATACCCTATCATCACTAATGCCTCAATATTTTTGTTCAAACCCATTTTTATAAATAACATATATTCACAGGAAGCTAGAATAATAATAATAATAATAATAATAATAATAATAATAATAATAATAATAATGAAATATTTAAAAAAGATAACGATTATGACGTTAATACTTATAACATATGGTAAACTCGTTTGAGCATTCACTATTTAAGACACTCGGAAAAACAATCAAAAGCTAACGTTATAGAAATATAAAGGCCCGATTTCTTAAACAATGTAAACCTAGGATACCATATTGTTAGTTAGCTAGACACACAAATGGATTTCATAAACGCATCTGACGCGGTTCTGTGTATAGCTAGGATCCCCCCATGGGGCTCATCCTAGCCATACACAGAACTGCGTCAGATGCGTTTTTGAAATCCATTTGTGTGTCTAGGTATCCTATGTTTACACTGTTTAAGAAATCGGGCCTTTTTATTGTTTATAAGCCAACTTGATTTTTTTACTTTCTTCCTTTTACAAACCCATTAAGATTGGCTGATAATTTCCATTTTAAAATGTACTTTTGCCCATTAAGAAGAACTTAAAAGATCTTGCAAAATCAACCTCTTAAAGATATTGGCCTCATTTTACTGCTAGTTAGTTTAGGTATGGGAATGATTATACTCTCTATTCTTTTGGAAGATTGCTCTCTTGGTATATAACACTAAGAGTGGTTGTACTGGATTCATTTCATCATAGATAATATTAGTCTTCCCCGGGACAGTATTTTTTTCCATTAGAAATCGCTGTACGAATTTCTATTTTAGTAGTGTAATCAGTATACTGTTGGCTTCCACTGTTTTTTGCATATGCAATTTCAATGCTAAAGTGTTAATCTCAAGTACTGGCAAAGACTCTTGAATTTCTTGTGGTAGGTTAGCTTAATCTAATAAGGATATCTGAGAATATTTAACAACCAGCTCTTCTGCAGTTAATTTTGCATCTTTTGACTGTACCATGATAATATAAACCCAATGAGTAAATAACATATTGAGTACTTGTCATATTTTTGTGTACTACAATGTACTTTACCGTAATACTTATCAGAAATATGTGAAAATGCTTACTGCAAATTCACTTTTAAATTTACGGAATTGTCTTAAGTTTTAAAAGCATATTTGCTAAATCTGATTAATTATTATCATTTATGTAATGTCTCATTGCTACATCAACTTGAGGGTTAATACCCACCAACTGATTACTTTGCTTTCTGTCCTTAGGCCTAGGCCTACTTTGCTTATTATAAAATGGTCCCCTTATAGTATAAATTTTGAAAGAGATATATTTGGGACATTGATTTATCATCTGTTCTTTTACTTGTTAAATTGTTTATACATCATTATCATTTTAAAAAATGCAACACTAGATAATTATGCTTTGAATGTTGCCATAATCCCGATAGGAATATTTTTTTTTTTCGTTGACAAGGTTGATATGAAATATGGATAAGCACACTACATACAAATGCATAATAATCGTAGTAGATGTTCCAGTGAAGTAACCCTGAAGTTACCAGTACACATAACTTGTTGCTATACAAAACGTAGTCTTCCACCTGGATATGTATAGCTACTCTTTTTTTCTAATGCTTTATATATTTTATTTTTAAGAAACGAATTGCGTATCCTTCTATTGCGATTGCATGAGTCATTTGATGGCGGAGCATAAGCAGAATACCATGCATTAAAATACTGCGTGTCGTAAAAATTGACTAAATGGGGTGGAGCGAGGGGACTGGGTATCCCCTGCTCTGTATATGCTGCCCACAAAAAGTCAAAGTATTTTCTTTGACTCAGCCATTCCCCTTATATGGGTGAATATGGCTTTGGTAAATGGATGGATGGACATTAATTTACATAATGAAAGATGTTTGATCAGTAATGTAAATCTTAATAATCTTGTAAATATTACTCTTATTATTTTATTAAGTTTAATATCAATCATTATTCAAGAAGTTTTATTCCAGCTTCCACTAGGCAGTGATATGGATTGCCTAACCCTGTTAAGTCAGTGAAGCTTCAGAAGTTAATTAGGCTATTCACAAACAATTTATAATAACTATGCTTTAAATGCTGAGTTTTTGAAAGTATAGTGGAAGAATGTTAGTGTGGCAATACTGAATTGTGCCATTTTACATCTCCTCTTATTCTTTTCCCACACCAAGTTTCTTCCCCTCCTGGAGCCATCTAGTTAGTTTATAGCCATTGACTTTTCAGCTGGGGTTGTTGCTTAGTAATAATGATGATAATAATAATAACTACCATTGTGACCAAAATCAACACTATTCAATGATTGCATGAGGGACGTTGCTCTTAATAACAGTAACCAAACCCTATATAGTGTCATGAATATATGTAATATCACCCCTTATATGATGTGTATCATATTTGTGTAAGAATTCTTGCGAGCACCACACCCGAAGAATCGTCCTTTTAACATACAACAACATATTTATGAATCGTTTTCCAAGTTACAAATTCTACCTTTGGGTCCTTACTCAACAGTACATTTTTTTTAATTTTCGGAATTGGCTCTTCCTTGCTTCTCCTTCTTGTTTCCTCTCTCCCCATTGCTGCTTCTCTCTTCATGCCCTCGTGTTGCTTTTTTTTTCTTTTATTGCTATAATTCCTTTCTGTGGAATTAATGTTTCTTTTGCGATGCTGCTCTTGTTGCTGTTGCCTTATCGCTTCTCTCTGTGTTTGTTTTGTAGTTTTGGTATCATCGTAGTAGCATTATCAGTGGTTATAGTAATGTCCCTCTACATCATATTGCAACTTTAAGAAATATAATTACTTTTCATTAACTATTAAATTTTCTCTTCCACGTTCCTAATGTGGCAGACGAAGTCATTAATTTTCTCTTCCACGTTCCTAATATGGCAGACAAAGTCGTTTCTTAATCATTCTTATTTTGAGCAAGCTGTACAAAATATTCACTTCTTATTGCTTCTTCTTTCTCAATAATTATACAGTTAATTTTGCAAGCAGCTCAGATGATACTTGACACAGCTTCATATTGCCTTCATGTATTCTTTCTTGATGCACTGTTTTCTTAAGAAGATTTTCTTCATCTTTTCCACAGTGTTATTGGCTGTGCAGTTACTGTATTCTTAGCCGTTTTTCCTTGCTTGTCATAGCAAAAACGCTTAAAAGTTTTTTCTGCCTAGTTTCATGTGTTTTGCAGATTTCATTTTGAGTCTGCTGCCACATTTCACACTTGGCTTCTTTTTGCAATATGGCTTTTTTTTTATTTACTTTCTCTTGACGCCTGTAGCGTGTAACAATGCTTTCTTTTGCTTCCTTCACCATGAGACTATAGGTGACTACTCAAGGTTAATGAAGAGCTTCGTTGCCACTTGAGGATGAGCCTTATGGAGGGCCACTCCCTCTTCACTGTTCAAGTTTTATTATCAGAGTAATCCATTCGACGAAGTTTTGAATACTATGTAGCTTTTTTTCTGGAAAGATTTTTTTTTATCTTTTCTATTTCCATAGGAGGAAGTCCTTTGATAGAGACTATGCAATTCTTGAGAGCTCTTGGTGTTGGAGGTGTACCATTAGAGGTAAGATTTATGTGGCCATGGTTTCCATATATGAGCTCGTCAGTCAGTTGCCTGGCATCCTGTTTGACTTTATTGTATTACTCTAATTGAATGGGTGAGCAATCCCAATTGCATCTTCATATTTTTATGAAAATTCGTTTCACCAGCTAAATATTTTGTGTATCTCCACAACTTCATGGAAGTCCGGCTGATGACAAGTTTCCATTCTAAAAAGAGGCTGGCTGCTGTGATACTCTGGACCCTTGGAGAGCATCCATAAGATATGAGATCCCCCTGTTGTTGGGGATTATGTTCCACTGGGATGGGATGTATTATTGATTGTAATGATTGTTATTGCAAAGATGGGTAGGGATTTCATAATTCCGTGAAATAATCAGTTGAAAAGATAGAGACTTAGGGTTTCCTTTTCCTTTCTTTTTATTTCGTTTTAAAGGTTGGAAAGGGGAAGAGTTAAGGCCAAACCCCACTTCCTTTTGGTGATTGCATCGTAAAAGTTGCATATGTGAATATTTCTCATCAATATTATTTAATTTGCTATTGCTATATTTTTTTTAATCACTACGTTGGTATAGTATCTACCAATTTACAGAAGACACTTTTCCCCTTTCTTTCACTCTCCCCACCACTTTCTAGGCAGCGGACTTCACGTGACCTAACTCCAAAGGATGCCAGGGAAATAATGAGTAATAGTAGTAAAGGAATTGAATGAAAGTATGCCCTTGTGTGCTGTTCACTTTGTTCTGAGTCAAAAGAACCTTGCAAAGGAATAGCCATACTGGCAGTCTTTATGCGAGCTAGGAGCTCCTTCATTTTTGTTTCTGGATAGTCTTACTGTTGCATTGTTTGGCAATATGTGAATCACTACCGGCTAGATCAAGATAATTTTCTTAGTCCTTATTCCATTATTGACTCATATTTAATTATACAGCAGATTTAAGTGGGGATAACATATATATTGGATGCTACTACCTGTTCCATATCTTCAAGAGGCATTCGAACTCAGACCCTCGAGACTGAAAGCCTTTCGCTGATTCTCTGAGATTCGTGTACTCACTTAACTTGCTGAGTTTTTGGGTACCAGCACAAGGGACATTTTTTACACTTTCCGTAATCCTTAGAAAAAAAAACTTACAAATTGTGTCACTTATCCTTATTACTGTTCACTTCAGTAGCATAAATTACATTATGCAGTTTACATTTATAAAGAATATAATAATCCGTGCCAAGTGTTCTTATCTTCTGTCCTTTACACTTTACACATATTAGTTTCGACAGTGCTCTTGCGGAGCCAAGGGATTGTGTCTCACCACCTCCCCTTTGAATTACCTGTCATATCATTATCAACTCGCCGTTACAGAATCACAGTGCAGATTACATGATTATATATCACAGCCATTTCCTTAAAGCACCCGTATGCAGTTCCATCACACTCTTGAATTATTACTGTGCATTTTAAATGTCTTTTCCACAGCCATTGGAAGACCCGTAAGATAGTAGCATACCCACAATATTGTTGTGTGAAATTAAGTAACTCTAACCCACCGCCTACTTTAAAAAACACATCTTGCAAAACATCACTCCCTTCAGCAGTATTATATATATTTTACTGGATAGTTCTATGGTTGTCTAATATGATATTTTTACCTTTCACTGGTTTTGGACTTTAAAACTCACTACCACCACACACGGTCTCGGTATCTTATGCAGAGTCTTCCCTGCCGATCTGCCAACATCTCCATGCAGATGAGTTTCACCACTTCGTCTTTGGTCATTACTATAATATTTGCTTATTTGTACATTTTCTTACATGCTCTCTCTCTCTCTCTCTCTCTCTCTCTCTCTCTCTCTCTCTCTCTCTCTCTCTCTCTCTCTCTCTCTCTCTCTCTCTCTCTCTCTCTCTCTCTCTCTCTCTCTCTCTCTCTCTCTCTCTCTCTCTCTCTCTCTCTCTCTCTCTCTCTCTCTCTCTCTCTCATTATTACATATGAGCATTGTGATTCAGGGGTGCATTATGAATATAGTATTTAAAAAATATATTCCGCTTTAAAACGCGAATCTGTAAACACGTGTTCCATATCTATATTTTTTGTTCTTCATATACCCATGGCAGACTGAAGATGGCAGGATTCCCTATTAAGTTTGAATGAAATAAAATTTCAATAATATCCATATATAAATTTGAAGTAATATCCACAAGGATACTCTTCTTCTTCTTCTTCTTCTTCTTCTTCTTCTTCTTCTTCTTCTTCTTCTTCTTCTTCCTTTTTCGTGTTGTTAGATATCTTTTTCCTTTATTGATATTGTTGTTATCGTTAGACTTCTTCTTCTTGTTCTTCTTCTTCTTCTTCTTCTTCTTCTTCTTCTTCTCCTTTTTCTTCTTCTTCTTCTTCCCCTTCTCCTCCTCCTTCTTCTTCTTTTCTTCTTCTTCTTCTTCTTCTTCTTCTTCTTCTTCTTCTTCAAAGCTTATACGAGCAACCTTACAAGTGAGGATATATCCACTCACCTACCCTCTTCTGCCTACCGAATCTGTATTTTCTTTTCTCTTATCTGTTACTTTATAGCTTACATTAAATATTCGTGTGACCGTACCACAGGCATGTCATTACCATAATTGATGCAAAAAATTGCATTTTATATATGTTTAATGGCAATTTTTTCATATTTTTTTTTTATAATTGTGACACCAGGACGGGCCACAAAGAAAAAAAAAGTAAATCTACCCTCATCGGGCCTGGGCACTATGAACACATAGAGAGGAACAGAGATGGGGAGTATTGTGACTTGTCAGATGTGTAGGGATAATAAGACATGTGTAACGAATATCCAAGAATATTCGGTGTTGATGTAGGCATAGAAAGAGAACCGTAACTGTTTATTGAGGTTTTTAGCTTCCTGTTTGTTCATAAACCATATTTCTCTCCCATAAACTGTTAGGGATGGTGAGAAAAGACCCGCATGATAAACCTCTGTCAACTCAGTACGGTAACTGAGTATTCTAGTAAGTGTATGCCAATGATCAAATAGGGGCTTTTCTTGGTTGAAAAAATGGTTATTCGGCGTTTATATGTAAACAATAAGTCATAGTAAGGAATAATAATAGTAATAATAATAATAACAATAATAATAATAATGATAATAATAATAATAATTATTATTGTTATTATTATTGTTATTATTATTATTATTATTATTATTATTATTATTATTATTATTATTATTATTATTATAGTAAAAATAATAATAATAATTATAACATCAACACTGAATATTCTTGGATATTCGTTACACACCTTATATTATCCCTTCACATCTGACAAGTCATTACACTCCATTTCTGTTTCTCTTTATTTTATGTATTCTTCGTTCCCAGACCTGATGAGGGCTGTTTTATTTTATTATTTTTTGGCCCGTTATGGTGTCACAATAAAAAAAAAAATAATAATAATAGTGTTTATTTTTCCTTGGTGGTGGAAGAGAAAAACTGCCACCCTCGTATTCCCACTTGGTAGTAGGAAGTCAGTGATACGGATAAGGAACGATATGGAGGGGGGGGGGCTGTTAATTCCTCCCCCCTCCCTATAATATTATTTTATTTCTAATTTACTGTGAATATTTTACACAAAAGATCAAAAGTTACAAAGATTATAGAAAAATGCGGCATCGGTGAATATTAAACATGATTGTAAAATTACAGATAAAAAACAAATAAGTAATAATATATATATATATATATATATATATATATATATATATATATATATATATATATATATATATATATATATATATATATATATATATATATATATATATGAGAGAGAGAGAGAGAGAGAGAGAGAGAGAGAATTTTTTTTAATTCAAATAATTGTATATGGGGACATGTGCACATGGGCACTCCCAGCGATATTACAGTTGTTATACAATACAATGTATATTTGGTCATGTATAAATCAAATATTAATAGAATTTTCAATTCATTTTAAATATCATAGCATGTAATTAAGAATAAAATATAGTGTAACAAATGATTAATGGCAGAATAGCACTCTGCTATTATTATTTAAGAGTAATATATTATGGTTTACATGTACTGATGACAGAAGAGCACTCTGCGATTATTGATTTAGAGTAATATTTGTAACTGTAACAATAATTTTCAATAGCCCTTGTTGAGTGCTATCATTTAAGTTAAATCTCCACTTTACCACAGAACCACTACAGACAATTTGAAGTAGATATAGTATAACAATTCGTTAAAGTAGTAAGTAGGTACATATACATATACATGCATGCACATGTATCTATATATATGCATGCATATGCTCATATAAAATAACTAATTAGATGAGCAACAGAAATGCCACTGGGGCTTTATAGTCATACATATCTAAGAGAGAGAGAGAGAGAGAGAGAGAGAGAGAGAGAGCCTAGTTACTCTGTGAAAAATAGAAAGTGAAAATTCACTAAATGTGTTGTAAAAATTCTGAAGTCTTAAGAATCGTCGTTAACAGAACTGTTGGAATTGCATCGCAGGAGAGAGGTGCAATGCACTAGAATTTGGTTACAAAGTTCCTATGGCAACAATTTGACATAAGTATTTATATCATACTATGAAAGCTACATTTAATTTAACTATATGTATAACCCTCTTATTTATTAGTTTAATTACATGTCTACTTATAAGTTACTATTAATGTTGAATAACCATTGTACAAAATGGAAATAAATGTTTGTTTGTTTGTTTGTAAGTATTTGTCTCATACTTAGTATTTGATAGTGGATTCGACTCTCTCTCTCTCTCTCTCTCTCTCTCTCTCTCTCTCTCTCTCTCTCTATATATATATATATATATATATATATATATATATATATATATATATATATATATATATATATATATATATATATATATATTCCTTTTTTTAAACTATTGGCCTTATACCTAATGCAAAGTGCAAAATATGTCTTTGGAGATATAGGCCTAATCGAGGTATATTATGGGTGAACAGATGTTATGAACACAAGAAATATTAAGACCGTTTTTGAAGCATTATCGTCGTATCCATCCCAAATCAGCAAAAGTGAACATATTTTTAACAAAAGAACCCGGGATGCAGAACTTATTTTCCTTGTTCTTTAAATATCCCAAAAGAGGTCTTTTGTGACAAGAGAATCTCAAAGTATGGTGGGATTGCCGATGCTCCTGTCCCCTTTATACGCTTCTCACGACACGGAGAAAATTCGATGGTGGAATTATTATTTTATTACTATTATTATTTTTATCATTATTATTTTTATTATTATATTATTATTATTATTATTACTATTATAAATTTTATTATTTTTATTATCATTATTATTGTTATTATTTTTATTATCATTATTATTGTTATTTTTATTATTATTATTATAAATTTTATTATTATTATTATTATTATTATTATTATTATTATTATTATTATTGTTACTATTATTATTATTATTATTATTATTATTATTATTATTATTGTTATTACTAGTATTATTTTTATCATTATTATTTTTATTATTTTTATTATTACAATTATAAATTTTATTATTATCATCATTATTATTGTTATTATTATTATAATAATAATAATAATTATTATTATTATTATTATTATTATAAATTTTATTATTATTATTACTATTATTATTATTATTATTATTATTATTATTATTATTATTATTATAGTTAGAAGTAGTAGTAGTAGTAGTAGTAATAGTAGAATTAGTAGTAATAGTAGTAAAGATAATTAAGATTATAGTTGTTGTGTTTAAAATGTAAGCGAGTCTTTCCCCTTTCGCATTTTTGGGAAACTTGCATTCCCCCCCCCTCCCCTGGACCCGTTACTCATTCTTCGACTGTTCTGAACATTCTTTTTGTGGTGCTTCAGAATACATAAATTTCCCTTTTAAGCGTCTTTTAGGCGAAGCGACGATGATAGAAAAAGAGAGAAAATGTGTTTGAGTTCGGGGAGAGCGAAGGAGGAGAAAACGATGGAGGAATATTACCGGTGCAGTTTAAAAGGGGGGGGGGGTTACACGGTCAAACGGTTCGTCGAACGCGGTTCGACAGAAGTGTTTGAAGTGATGTTCGAACGTGTGAACGGGGTATTTGGTTGTCGAACACGTTCCGTGTTCGACAACCAAATACCCTGTTCACACGTTCGAACATCATTTCAAACACTTGTCTGTCGAACCGCGTTCGATGAACCGTTTGACCGTGTAAACCCCCCCCTTTAAGTGTTAGGGGGGGAGTGAGGGCGAGGACGCTGTTTGCGGTGATGGTTGAGTGGACCTGGGTATTTTTGAGGGAGGGATTCTAAGAGTGAGCTTGGAGGGGGATATTGGGGGGATTAGGTCCTCCGCACCTCCTCCCTTAAAGGTCCTTGTAGGGCATCACATTCTCTCTCTCTCTCTCTCTCTCTACTCTCTCTCTCTCTCTCTCTCTCTCTCTCTCTCTCTCTCTCTCTCTCTCTCTCTCTCTCTCTCAACTGTATACTTTCTCTGGCAATTTCGCGTTCCTGGACACATTCAAACCAAGCTTCTCTCTTGCCATTTCATCCATGCGAAGAAGGCAATTCGCGCTCACTATTTTATAATTTTTTTTTTATGAATATGTCTAAATATAATTTTATATATTTTCTTAAATTTGTGATTTCCTTCTAATCCTGTTTTCATCTCTCCCTCCAGGTATGTATCTTTGCTTGCAGTTCAAGAACATTTTTATTTCATCTCAAGTTATCGAGCTGTTGGTAATGTAAATTTATATTTATTTTAAATATTTTTGGGATTGCTTTTTCAGTCTTTTTTTTACGAGTGTGACACCAGGACGGGTAAAAAAAAATATAAAATGAAACTGCCCTCATCGGGCCTGGGCACGAAGAAAACAAAGTAAAGAGACACAAATGGAGTGTTGTGACCTGTCAGATGGGAAGGGATAATAAGAGATGTGTAAAGATTATCTGGTGTTGATGTAGGCATTGAAAAAGAGCCGTAACTGAAGAGAGAATTAACATCGAGCTGTCCTAGACAGTCCTATTTAAATCTAAAAGACCTTCAGTTGTAGTATCGCGACG
Organism: Halocaridina rubra; assembly: GCA_037179515.1. Lineage (NCBI taxonomy): Eukaryota > Metazoa > Arthropoda > Malacostraca > Decapoda > Atyidae > Halocaridina > Halocaridina rubra. Next base: position 39,894 of record JAXCGZ010021432.1, read on the forward strand.
GACGGTTGGTGTCACTGTTTCTATCGTTACCGATTAAATTGGGCAGTTAATTTGGGGCTAGTGGTTTCCTATAAGTCCATGTGTTTATTCACCCATTGCCTGGAGATCACTGAGTCCACATGGTCGGAAAAGGGGCTTGGGCACCGGCTATGCTTAGTGATATAGCCGGGCTCAAGTCCTATCGCTGTCCAATGCCTCTTCCATTCTTTAGAGACCGTTAAGCTTTATCAATATGCATTAACAATCTTCGTATTGTTTTGGTTCCTTTACTATGTATTTTTCGGTTAATATTTAAGTCAAAGTAATGTTATTTTCGTATGTTCTTGGTTCCTTCATGTTAAGTAAAAGTATTGAAGATTTTCAAATTAGAGACCTGCATTTTTTTTTTCATTTCGATATATAAAATTACATGGGAACATGCACGCAGGTATTCCCCCTGTTTGCATAAAAAACATTATTACAGTCTCACTAAGAAGAATTACATATTCAGAAACATTGCATTAACATGAACTAACTTTAAAATTCAGAATACTGTAGTCTATTATAATGATATTTTGTAACTCACTTTAGCATTCAAAACCTAAAGACACTCGAAGAGCAATCACAAGACACTGTTACATAAATATGTATGCATTTATCGTTTTGGATGTACACTTTGTATAGGTTGCAGTTTTAAGGATTACATAAATATTTGCAAAAAAAAAAAATAATACTGACCAATAGGCCTAATTCCTGTGTTAAATAATTACTCTCTGCCACTTAACACACATTTAGAGTTTGGGTGCTCTGTTCCTCTTTTTCCATAAGGAACTTTCTATCACGACCATCTGTTACCATTTTTTCCTCTGTATGGTTGGGTCAAACAACTATAGCTTTGTGAATTAGTAAACAGTTGGAGATCTTGTTTAATGTCATTTATAACGATTATTTTCAACAATTTTGGAGTGATTACAGATTGAGATGTTGACTTATCAGCATCCATATTCGCAAGTTCGTCAGTCTCTTTTTACCTCTTATCTCGTCGTGGGAAGGTGCCTGTGACATAATGGTTTTTGAATATAACTTTGCACATGAATTAATTTCCTCGTGAATAATTGTTGTCGTGAGAGTTGTTGTTTTCTAAGCTCCCCTGCCATATAGGCCCCAATATTGTAAGGAAGGCCACCGCTGATCCTGGTTGTTCTCACAGAGCTCCTATGATTGATTTTGTGTTGGTAGCATATGTTGTTGTATGCGATGCAGTCTTCCAGAATGTGCTTTTGGGTTGCTACCAATGTCTCCACATTGAAGGAGTCCTGGAGACATAACTGCAGGAGAGTCATTTCAATGGTGAAGAAAAAACTGAGTTGTCGTACTGAGAGATAAGGAGATTCCAGGTTCTCCTGCCCCGTGAGGGGCAGAGACTGGTGGTTGTAGTTTGACCTCTTTGCCTGTTTCTCTTCTGAGTTGCTTGATGTGTCCTCTTTTGATTTGCAACTCCTGATCATGAATTTATACTGAAGACGCCGCCTCTCCAGGTCCTGTTATGAGTTTTGTAAGCAGGTCTAAGGATTTTAATGATAAGAAGGCACTTTTTAAGTTCCAAAATATGATTTCACTTTTTACACCAGAAATGACATACTCAGTGGCAAGTTTGATTCCAAAAGTTTCACACTTCATGACTTATGTCCATTTTGGAAAACTCAACACCTATTCATATATTTTTATCCCTCCAATATTTGTATGCAGTATCACGCTACAACCAGACTTTCCTATACTACTAATGCAATATCCCTTTGTACATAAGTAGAGAGTTGCATTAACATATTGATAATTACGTTTAATAAATACTTCAGGACTAGATGATAAAGTTGGGAAACAAATATTTACACTTAATCCATGACAAGGATTACCGGAGATTGAATTTACGTCATTACTGTCATACAATAGTCTCACATTATGTGCTCTCACCTCATTCGAAAGAAGCTTAAATACTTTGTTATGAATGTAACTATTCATTCTCTCCACGTCCACCTCTTTCTCCTCCTTTTCTTGGGTGCTGTTTTTCTGGTGCTGCTTTCCTTGCTGTTACTTTTCACTTCTCTCAGTGTTTGTTATGCAGCGCTGGTTGGATCTCTGATGTTACTAGAATCATAATGGATTGTAGTAATGGGGCTTGGCTTCATGTTGAAACCTTGAGAATATCTTTACCTTTTTATAACTCTTGAGTTTCCCCTCCAATTTCATAGTGTGGCAGGCAAAGTTAGTTATTAATGATTTTGTATTTAAGCAAGATTTACAAGATATTCTCCTCATATACCTTCTTCCTTTAGTTATAATATTCGGACTCTTTATTTGGAAGCGTTTTTGACATTTAGCAGTGAAATAGGATTATTTTGATATTGAATATTTCCTAAAATCCCAAGGATAAAATATTCATATTCTCTTTATTCCTTGGTGTTTACTTGAAACTTTGTCAGTCATCCTGAGATTTTGAAGTAGTAAATTGTGCATTTATTTGATTTCTTTGCAATGATTTTAGTTGGAAGACTTTCTTAATTTGAAGTTGGAATTTGTATATATACTTTTGGTTTATTTATTTTAAGTTTAAAGTCCAAAGATGTATAT
>JAXCGZ010021433.1:0-47834 GCA_037179515.1 Halocaridina rubra
TTGAAATATATTCAAGACATTTTATGCTATATTCTGAACTATTTTGAACAACATAAATTTAATATTTCATTAAGCAAATTATATCTCAATAGGATAAATATTTAGAACAATAAAGTAGGCATTTAGTTATATGCAAAATATACAGACTTTAAATTATTGTCACTAATAATATAGACAGATATAAACAGATGTTAGTCACTTAGTAATATGTAAAAAAAAAAAAAAAATCGAAAGAAATACATTTCCTGTTTGTCATTTACGAAGAGTTTAATATTTCTTCGTACCATTTATTGTCTGTTTACATTTCAGCAGTGAGGATTAGCTCACTTTCAGTTACATAAGGTTCATTTATGTTTATCAATCACCGCTTTGGAAAATTGAATACGCATCCCAAGTTTATAGGAGCCTGAAGAAGCAGGATTATATGTGTAGCCTTTTGTATAAATATTTACCTTCACTTTTCCAGATACTGTATTGTATTGATTTGTGGACGATTTAGGGTCCTGCTTCCACAGCTAGGGTATCCCGAGAGACCATATCTTCACTGATATGAAGTTCATATATTCCCTCCCAACAAGGACACGATTCTTGCTCTGGCGGCCTTTTGTAGATTTATTAAAGACTTAATTACTTTAAACTGCCCGTTTATTCTTTTCATATTCGTGTCGTCCTCTTTCATAAACTGATCAATATTTTAACCGTCTTTGATTTACTCAGATAGTTTATTAAATAATCTTTGGGCACTGTATTGAATGATTGGTCTCATATGCCATGGATTGTTCGTGGCTTAAAGAGCCATTTGCATGTCTCTGACACTAGTTATAGATCCGATAAGAATCATATTTCAATCATGACACATGTATCAAATTAAGCCTTAATAATAAAATTACTAATTTTAATATGAAAATTTTAAATCCTAATGATTGTATATCCAACAGACTTTATCAGAAGTCTTGATCGGCTTTATTTTTTATTCTTGATAATTCTTCATTGTATATTGGGTATTTATATCTGTGACCTCTCTTTCCTTAGTTCACACATTTTTCTATATATTTTTTGGAACACCTACAGTTTAGCGGGGCATACCAATGTTCAAAACCTACCAATAGATGGCGACAATAGGCATACGAACAATTTTTTACTATCCTATCTAAAAATACTTACCTAACCTCTTAGTCAGGGGGCTTCACCCCCCTGGGACCTCCCATCTTACTATCCTAACTAAAAATACTTACCTAACCTACAGTCGAACTACTTACCTGAGTGGAGGGATGAGGTCGTTGAGCGGCATGCCCCTGCTAAACTGTATACTACCCTATTTTTTCGGTGCATACTACGAGTCTGTGATTTCCAACACACTTTGCACAGACTTGATCCTTATTACAGTTTTTTTACACTAGTTGAAATCTTGATATTAGAAACATTGAAAAACTGTCAAAAACCGTAAAATTAGTATTTATTTACTACTATGCCTATCTCATCCTCGACTCTTTTATACTATTTAAGTAGACCTTGATTGTTAAAGATTCATAATGTTTTTTTGAACAAAACTGACCCCCAAAATCATCGTAGATTACTCGTTTTTAGGTTGAATTAGGAGAGTTAAGGTAAACACAGTTTAGCGTAGAGAATAGTAGAAGTAATTTCCGAAGGTGTGCATATTCGAGTTTTGGCCTCACATAGGTTACATAAATATTTCTGAACATTTCCTTGTCCATGTGCCTGAAGGCTACCCTTACATTTGATAAGAATGCATATGCTGCCCTTACTACGCCATTTATATGTATTTCTGGAGACAAATCTGCCAATATGTTTACTCCTAGATCTCTCTCATTTTCTGTCTCCTGAAGTTGTACTCCAGCCACCGAGTAGTCAAGCTTGGGCCTTCTTGCACTTGTACCCATTCTCAGTACCTTACATTTTGAGGTATTGAATTTCATTAGCCACTTTTCTGACCACTCATGCAGATTATTTAGATCCTCCTGAAGTTCTCTACCATTGTTCTCGTTTTTTACTTTCTTCACAATCTTTGCATCATCTGCAAACATATTCATGAATGAATTTACAGACTCTGGTAGGTCATTTACATATACAAGGAACAAAAGTGGCCCTAAAGCTGAACCCTGTGGAACTCCACTACTAACTCTTCTCCATTCAGACACTGAGTGTCTTACTCTAACCCTCTGTTCCCTTCCTTCTAAGTAAGTTTTTATCCATTCCAAGACATTTCCACCTATTCTAGCCATTGATTGCAGCTTCCTAATAAGTCTCCCATGTGGAACAGTGTCAAACGCTTTCTGGAAGTCTAGGAATATGCAATCTGCCCAGCCCTCTCTTTCCTGTAAGATTTGGCTTACCTCATCATAAAATTCTAATAAGTTTGTTACTGTTGATCTTCCTTCTCTGAAGCCATGTTGCCTCACTGACAAAAAGTTGAAGGATTCCAAGTGAAGAGAGATATGTTTCCTTAGTAGTTTCTCCATAACTTTGCAAACTATGCTGGTCAAGGAAACTGGTCTATAGTTCAGAGCCGTATCCCTCCTTCCCTTTTTGAAGATAGGTATCACATTTGCTTGTTTCCAGCATCTTGGAATCTCCCCCGACTCCAATGACTCCTTAAATATGATACTTAGTGCCACTGATATTGTGTTTGCGCATTTTTTAAGCACATGAGGGGATATGTCATCAGGACCTGTAGCTTTATGAACATCTAAATCCATCAGCGCTTTGCATACCTCTGTGGCTGTAAGGTTGATGTTCTCTAATACCGGCCCTTGAGCTTCTATCACTGCAATCTGAGGGGGTGGGGTATTTTCTACTGTAAATACTGACTGAAACTCCTTGTTCAATTCTTTGCAGATCTCTTCGTCCGTCTCAGTGATGCTTCCATCCGCTCTCTTTAGCCTTAAAACCTGTTCTTTTACCTTCAGTTTTCCTCTGATAAAGCTGTGGAAAAGCTTGGGATTTTCTTTCGCCTTCCTGGTGATGTCCCTCTCATAATCTTTCTCTGCCTCTCTCCTTTTACTTAGGTAGTCATTTCTTGCTCTTTTGTAGGTTTGCCAGGCATTTATGTTTTTCCTCCTCCTATACCTTTTCCAGCATTTGTCTCTCCACTTCTTAGCTCTTTTACACCCATTATCGAACCATTTCTCTCTGGCATGAATTACACCTACTTTGGTGACAGGTATGCAGCAATCTACAATCTTCCCATATTTCTCACAAAAGATGTCATACATTTCTTGTACAGATTTGTTGTAAAATAAGGTTCTCCAGTCAATAACTGCAAAAAGCTCATTCATTTTGATGTAATCTCCTTTCTGATAGTTCCTCCTCATGTCCTCAGTGCCTCTACTCTCAGGAAGAATGTCTTCAATGATATACTCCATCAACAACACACAGTGGTCACTCTTTCCAATTGGTGGTTCATACTCAATATTTTCAATATCCAACACATTATCTGTGAACACCAGATCAAGTAGTGATGGCTCATCCCCACCCCTGGCTCTTGTTGGTTCCATTACATGTTGGTGTAGGAAATTCCCTTGTACGCAATCTAGGAATCTTGCCCCAAAGGAGTCCTCACCACTGTGTGGGTCAAGATTTATCCAATCTATCTCTTTATGATTAAAGTCTCCCATAATCAAAATCCTACATTTTTTCTCCCGCGCCATGTTAACAACTGAGTTTATGACTTCAATCGTACCTATATGACTTTCCTCATAAATTTCAAGCCTATTTTGGTTCCTTGGTGGGTTGTATACAACAGTTATTATAATGCTCTCTGACCCAGTATTTATGCGAGCAACAAGAAATTCCCTGAACTCACTTTCTATAGCCAAGTTTATCTCTTCAACTTGAATCCTCTCACTTATGAGCAGTGCTATCCCTCCACCAGTCCTCTCAGATCTTTCGACCCTTAGTATTCTGAAGCCCTTAGGAAAAACTGTGACACTGTTTATGTCCTCACTCAACTTAGTCTCTGTAATTGCTACTATATCTGCCTTACTGTTGTGAATCCTATCTTTTAATTCTACTGCCTTACCAGCTAATCCATCAGCATTTGTGTATAACAATCTTAATGAGGCCCCATCCCCTGATCTTCTGTCATTATCTTCTTTATCTCCCCTTTGTCTGGAAGTATTCTGTAGCGAAAATTTTTCTTCTCTTCTTCATTTCTTTCATCATTTAACCTTCTTGCCTCTTGCAACAAGTTTTTGATCTTTCCCATCTCTTCCTGTGTTCTGTATCGTCTAATGAACACTTCTTTGCATTCTTGAAGGTCAGATGCATTAAAAAAATATAAAAGATAAAAACAGGAGAACAAATTTTATTTCCACAGGAAGATAGGTGAAATCGTAAAATTTTACAATAAGTGGACAAAAGAAATTATCCTTCTTTTAAATTTCGATGTTCTTTGCAAAGTTTTGCATTCTCATTTTACTCGTTCAGGGAGTGAAAATATATACCAAAATCTTGCTTATGTATTACAATATTATATTGTAATACATATTAGCTTTGGTTAGGTTAGTTTAACCTCACTTAAGAAATAAGTACAAAATTGAAAAAAAAAAAAAAATCACTCTGGGGTGTGACTTTAAACAATTCATGTATTTTTCCCGTGAGTCTTAATGTTCTCAAGTATCCTAAGAGAATAATTTTGTATTCCTTTATATTGGTAGTTAGCATGAATCGAAATGCAATTAATGCAGGTACAGTCTAACTTTGCCGTGCTAGAAAGGACATCCAGCCTTAATTCCCTGGTGCCAACATGTCTCTGTCAACCCTCATTTAAATGGAGGCTAATTGTGACTAGAAATGGTACATTTTCACTTATCTAGAGCAGACGTCTCAATGGGGGCCTGGTTCTGGGACGTGTAATGAGGGTCACAGTCAAAAAACTGTGAGAAGGGAACCCTAAAGGTTTCTAGGGACCCTGGTAAGTGAACCAATAAGATAGTCATGCAGCATCTTTATTGGAGTCATAAATTTCCTTCCAATTTTGGAATCTTTTCAAACACTGTTTTATTTTTATGCTTCCACAATATTTATTACTTAGACGACTCCTTCATCTAGTTATAAAAGCTGAAATTTTTTAGTCTTTGTGATATATATCATACTATGCAGCTGCATGGAGGGGTTTTGCTTAGCATTACCTCAGAATCGGTTGTGAATCAGCTTATTTGACTAGGGGAGTGGAGGAACCATGTAACCTGAAAAGTATTCCTGAGGGTTTGTTTTTTTGCTGTTTTATGTATCACTGTCAATTCCCATTAGAATGGGGGTAAACACCAACAGGTTGGAGATGGGGAATTAAGGGTGGATGCCTTTTCCAACTCCCCAAGGTGTAGTTGAACATGGATTAATCACATCTCAAGTCGAGTGCTCCACTACTGCACTACCACGGTCCCTCAAAAGTGTCCCAAAGGGTACGTGACCATTTATGGTGTAGTGCGTGATGTGTAGTCTGCTGATTGCAAGACAGTATGTATTAAGTCTGTAGCTTTTATATCAGACCCTTATATTGATTCATGCTATATTGTCATACCAATGTTTAAACTGTGTTAACTTATCCCAAGCTTTGATAACCCATTGCAACTAAGCTAGAGTGTGAACATGAATTACAGAAGTAAAGTTTTTGCCATCATTTGAAAACTGCAAAACTTAGCTTACTTGTCTATGTTCTGCAGTAATGACATATTTTGTTGCATATGAATGACATGAAATGATATACAAATTACTTACATGAAAGAACAAAACCTTGATTGATGATTAGTTTTTCATTATGAATACTATCATAGTAAGGGGCTATTTCTTGAAATCTTTTGCATTATATTTCCAGATCTGGTGAACGTCATCACCGGTGATTGAGTCCACCTTGTGTTTTTCCATTAAAGCCAAATATATTCATGTTTTGAAATGGAATAGAAGGAACAGACTCAGGTAGATGAGACATCATATACCAGAAAGAAATCATTTAGTGGTGATGAAGAGGAAGAGCCTAGCAGGAGTATGTCAGGTAAAATGTCAGAAAAATTATATGTTAAACGAGAGGTTGCAGATTCCCCAAATGCTGATATAAGAGATTTTATGTATGTACTGACTGTAGAAAATTTTTTTAAACTTAGGAAGTACTGTATAATGCAAAGTTAAAAGTGGCACATCTCTACTCATAATAGTGAAAGATTAATCTCATGTCTTATAGGTGGAAAAAGCTGTTTGTAATGAGTATGACCTAAGTAGGCAGTTTTGATACAATAAAATTGCAAAATATGCCATGGCATCTTTACCAGAAAATCCATTTCCCAGCAACATTTGCTGACTCACTGTTGTGAGAATCCTCGTGTGTGTAACATTTATGACATTTCGTATACTTGTAAAGTTTTTACATATGCTTAAAAGAAGTTACTTAGGTGACAGATCTATAATATTATACCTTTGCGAGAAATAATTTTACAATAATATTCATCTACTGTTAGAAATTGAACAACACTTAGGACTAAATCTGTGACTATAGTCATGCAAATCTTGTAGTGACTCATTTCATGAAACAATCTTTGCTATTTCATTGATTTTCTGAACACAATGATGTGTAATATTTGCAATCAGCCTTTATCAACACAACAGGCTTTGAGAGAACATTATCTAAGACATAGTGGAAATAAACCCTACGTCTGTTTTGTCTGTCTTCAGTCATTCACACACTGCTCAACTTACAAAGATCATCTTAGAAGCCACAATGATATAAGACCATACATGTGTGAAGTATGCCACAAATCATATACTTCAAAAGCAATATTGAAAAGACACACTTTCCTCCACTTGGAAGAAAAACCGTTCAAGTGTAATACCTGTGGAAAATGCTATTCTGCCAAGTATTATTTAGATTGCCACGCTCTCATCCATGTCAATGAAAAGCAGAAACCTACATGTAAAAGGTGCGAGAAGACGTTCGTTTACAACCAAAGTCTGCAGAGACATTGTCGTATTCATTGCCCTCAGGGAAACCCTCAAGTCTGTGATATTTGCAGAATGCCATGTTTTGATAAACTATGTAAGATTGTTAAATATGAATTAACAGGAGACTTGAAAAAGTATTCGGTTTGTAGGGAGTGCTTTGTTAAACATAAATCGGTGAGTAACGGAAATAATATTGTTGCTTCCACTAATGTTGCTAGTGCCTGTAATAACAGTGATGAAGCAAATAAAGATGAATGTCATTTAGATGAAATGAATGATAGTGATGATATAGATATTAAAGAGGAAAGTGAGGACTCTTTAAACAAAAAAGATGACGATGTAAAGGAAAACAGTTACCTTGAGTCTTCCGTAAAGAATACTGATAACGTTCAAGAAATATTAGGATTAGATGCTGATCATGATTTAGAATTCTTTGCTACTAAAGAAGAAAAGTACGAGGACTATAGTCCCTAATATATTACAAAATGATCACATTTAGTAAGCGTTGTTAGTAATAATTCAATGAGGAACGCATTAGCGTAGTGGTTAGAATACTCGACGTGGGAGGTGAAAGACCCGTGGGCAATCCCGCCATGGGGGGTGTTAGCATTAATTCTCTAGTGCCAATCTATCTGTCCACCCTTATTTATTTTGGCAAATTTATCTTAAAATCCTTTGTATGCAGTACTTCAGTGCTGTTATGATATATATTCCTTTATAGATAGTATATTATTTATACAGAGTTTACTCTGGACTTGACAGGGATGAACAGGATAAAGAATGAGTATATTAGAGGGACAGCCCAGGTAGGATGGTTTGGGGATGTGGTGAAAGAGGCAACTCTGAGATGATTTGGGCATATGCTGAGGAGGATGAGGAGTATGTTGGGAGAATGATATTGAGGATAGATGAACCAGGTGAGAGGGGAAGAGGTAGGCCAAAGAAGAGCTTTATGGTTGTGTTGAGGGAAAACATGAGGATGTGTAATGTGATGGAGGGTGCTGTGGATAGGGCTGTGTGGAGACAACTAATCCACTGTGGCATACAAATGCAATTAGTAAAAGAATGAAGATGATGGAGTCCTTTTATATGAGACGACCCTTTTGCCCTAATTATTGGTTCATACTGAAAGAATAGAAATAAATAATACATGATAAACAGATAAAGTGCATGGCTGTGGTTATTTTATAATATATGCATACAGTGCACAGTCTTTAAGATGGCAAGAAGTAGAAGAGGTGCCAGCATCGATATAATAGAATTTACCTAATTTTTTTGTAAATTTGGGGCGCTATTATTGCATGATATGTTCAAATAAACACATTATTATATGTAAGAATATGAAATACGTTCTCACCCCTGACCGGGATTTGAACTGAGGACACAATCACTGTATCAGTTGTACTTTCTTTGGTACAGTTGGTAGTGGTTTCCTATCAAGTGTTACGATCTGTTACTTTTTGTTCATCAGTCAGCAGATGAGATAAGCAATGAAGCCAACCAGTGCTTGCTGAAACTGTCTTATAGAACAATTCATAGGAAACTAGATAATTCTTAATTATTTAAATTCTCCATTTTTGTGCAAATTCACCATAGTTAGATTTTGTTCTGTTGTATTTAAACAGAAAAAATATTTTACACTTTTTGTTTGTATTTTGAGTATCATTGCTCTTCAGGAAGAATACACGTTTTCACGTAGTCCTTGATAAGGACGGGTATCACAGTGGTTAGAGCGCTCAACTCAGAAAGTTTCAAACCCGTGTTCCAGCCTACCACAGGGCATTAGGAAGGATATTCAGCCTTATTTCCCCTGCCTCAACCTTTCTGTGTCCAATACTAATTGAATGAGAATTAATAATGACACAAATAAAACAAAAATAAAATTTAGTTCTAGATAGCTTGGTTCATCATTTTCAATATTTGTCTCGTGTGACAACACCAGTCAAATATTTTAGTGGCTTTTATATTTTATGGTTATTAGAGCTACTAATATTTAAAATATCAACTTTATTGTTCAACTATTATATTAAAGGCGACTGTGTAATAGTTTGTTAATTAAAGGTATGAGTGCAATACTTGTGTTTGTGGCCTCTTGTATCTGGAACAGATCTAGCTGAGGCAGTTAGTTTGGTATTAAGATATTCAGTATGAGTATCAAACATTGGTTTATTTGTAGGATTGTGACTTTGCTCCTTCTTATTTCTTGATGGTATGGAAGCCTTGAATGGAAATGCAATTTACTTTTGTGGTATTAATTACTGATTGAGAATAGGGGACTACAGTTGCATAGTGGAACGATGCTCGACCCAAGAGGCATTAAAATCATGATTAAGCCCACCCCGAGCCAATAGGAAGGTCATCCAGCCTTAATTTCCCTGCCTCAAGCTGTGTCCACCCCATAATGGGGACTATTAGTAACACATAAAACTAGTATTATTTTTATTTATGATTGAGGATAAGGGGCCGCAGTAGCTCAGTAGTAGGTTGTGGTTTGGGAAGCGATCATTGCAGATTTTATCCTAATGCAGGATATTAGGTAGGGCGTCCAGCCTTAATCCTCCGGCTCCAACATATGAGTCCACCTTCATTTGAATAAGGACCAATCGTGACATATAAAATTGGTGCATCATTCATTTATGATACAGTTTAGCAATCTCATACTGACTTCTTATCATATCCGTTTATCCTAAAGTGTAGTAAGTGATATTTTTATCAGTGTAAATACTATGTCTATTTATTCCTTGCGCACACCAAATAACATATTTACTGTACAATAATAAAAATTGAGGTATAGTTCTTTACCTAGGGAGCTGCAGGATCTCAGAAGTAGAGTGCACGAATGGAGTGATGAACTCGAGTTCAATCCCACTGCATGGAATTAGGGAGGGCATTCAGCCTTGATCCCCCAGCCCCAACCAATCTGTGTTCACTCTCATTCAAATGGAAACTCATTGTATCTCTGAAACATTGCATTCTAATTTGTATAGTTCTTCACTGCACTGCATCATTGTTCTTACATTTTAATGGTACAGAATAATATGTATCAGTAGATGGAAGAATATTCTGCAGTGTTAATGTGTAAAAGGAGGCCCTCGAGTTACAATGGAATTCCGTTCCTCAAGAGGCGTCGTAACCCAATATTCTGTGTAAATTGGAACACCTAAATAAGCGCCTACTTCACCTATCTATGCTAACGAAGTAGTAAAGTTTCTCCCTTTTTGTAGCGTTTCACTGTCTCTACTTTCTCTTCCATGGTGATGGCTTTTCCTTTCTTGAAGTACGCTTGGGAGACATAATACAGGCTAAAAATTATCTAAAAAGAATCAAAATAAAATAAGGGAGATGCATCGTAACCAAGAATCGTCATTAGTCAAGAACCTCATAAACCGAGGACCCCCTGTATATTATATAAGATTTCTTTTGCATTCAGAGGTGCAGATAGTAACCAGACGATCTCTGTATCTTTAGATGATAAAAGGTAGTTTTGAAAGTAAAGTTTTTATTGTTAAGGCCAATTTGGAATGGCATTTACAGATGATACAGTTTTAGTATCAAAGCTTGTAGGTTTTGAGGTTGAAGGGTTGCTATTTCCTGTATGATACATTTTCTCTAATGTATGTCTTCACTCTTTATGCACTGTCCTGTGACTAGTCATGCTTCAGCTGTTGAGCAATAAAATTGTGTTCCTTTATCATGAATATTTCTCATCCACAACTACCATGGCACACTGATGTGGAACTTACACCCTGGGTACTGATTCGACTGTATGGCCACCTCTTCCAGGCTCCATTTCACAGCTGCCTTGCCAGCTCATTGTCAGAGCCAGAGGTTGCAATCACGTCAAATGTTTGTCATGGTGACCCTGGTGCTACCGAACGTCACCCCATCTTCATGTATTCCACATGCAACATGTGTTGCGGTGCCCTTTGCATAGGAGATATGTGAGGTCGAGATGTCTTCTGCAGCCTTTTGGATATGGAGGCTGTCCATGGAAACCTGGATATTCCTCAACAGGTGGTCCACCCTATACGTCATCATGCATATTTGGCTCACCTGTGTGCCAGCTCTCCAACAATTTTTGGATTCTAGGTACCCCAGGGAAATGTGGATGAATCTTACTCCCATGCAAGCTTTAGACAATATTGAGGAAATAGTACCAGTCTCTGGCTAGTACAGTGGTAACGCACTGGCTTTGCATTCACGAGGTCGGCAGCTTGGTTCCTGTCCAAGGCCGAGAGTTGAAGTTGTTTACTGGAGGGTTACTGCTGTGGCTAGGCACCACAGTGGGGGGTTGGGGCTTGCCCTGGCTGATGTTCTGAGGAGCATCTTAGATTGATATCGGAACTGAAGTCCAGCAACCTTTACCTTGACCTTTACTTATAAGTGTGCTCTTAGATTTGTAACAGAATACCAGTTGTATAATGGAAATAAAGGTTTTTATATGAGTGAGTTTTTCAGTGATTTTCAGGCTTCAGACGAGTCTTTTGGTCTATATTTTCAAATATGTACACAGTTGCCATTAGAGCGTGCCTTTTAGTGCCATAAATATAACCATAATCTGAGTGATTATATGTGTATGTAAGTTGATAGAAGGTTTAAGTGACCAGGTACTAAAAAGGGAAATTAATCAAAATATCTCTTTGAATGATAGTGTAGACAAGCTTAGATCTAAGTGCTCGTCCTTTGAGGCAGCAGTGAGATACATGATCTTTTTCCCATCAAAATTCACCTATCCAGGTTGCTACAGCAACAGAGGATGATGATGACGAGTTAATCTTTGCTGCCACTCTCATGATCCCTTATCCACCCCCATCAAGCCCAGCTGAAATTACAGGAAATTGTATGTGGATAAGAACTCCTGTTCTACCAGGGTCATTACTTGCCATAAATGCCATAAGATGGGACGCTTCAGGGAGTGTGCAGGAGTAGAAAGAAGGCTCCCCCTGCTAAAGTATATCCTCCCAGCCCCTCCAGTCTGTGTCCATTTCCTCGTCCAGTGAGGGGGTGGCTTTCCTCACCATGGCTGTAGCCGACACGGATACTTAGTACATATTGTAGGGCTGTCACTGCTTTGCTTGTTGTAACTTCCTCCTACCCAGCTTGTGCATCGACAATGTTTGAAGGTTGTAGCTGGGCACCATCTGTGATATATGGGTGCTTCTGAATGCCACATTACTTTGAATAGTGTCAGCAGTAGAGATCTATTTTGTGGAAAATGCCCCATACTTATACTTATCTCTGACTGGTTGTAGAAGCTTGGGGCTGATCCCAAAATCCTTCCCACACAATATACATATTGTGGCCCAACTCACAGTAAAGGAAGTTACCTGCTCACCACATCCTGCAGCCAAATCTTTCCCAGTCCTGTAGAACATTGTATGGCTTCAGGAGTGACTACCTTGATATTTCTCATCACCCATCTTTGACAGTACGAGGTCACCACTTCCAGTAATGTCTGGCCTCCTACACCACATACACTCATTCCCTGGATCTCGCCCTTATTCCTGCCTTACCTCTGCCGCCGTGCCCAAACACTGGGAGGCAGATATTAAGGTGCAACTTGATGAAGATGCACGATCGGGCATCACCCAGGATGGTGACAGTGGCTAAAAGAGATGGCCACCCTCAACACACTGTGGATTACCAATGCTTTAATGCCTTGTGTTTGAGGGAGACTCATCACACCCCTGTGCCCTTTGACATGGTATTTGATGTCCTGAGTCTTTCCTTCAAGACAGTGGCAAAAGCCTCTTGTGGAACTGGACCAGGAGAGCAGGAAACTGACAACTTTCATCACCCACTGGGGGAGATATCAATACTGCCTCATCCTCATTGGCCACTGCTCTGCTTTGGATGCCTATACCCGATGGTTTGACTTTGCCGTACAGGATGTCCCCTACAAATAAAAGTGTGAACAACACTTCTATATGACAACAGCATAGAACAAGCTTTCTGGCACACCTACAACATCCTGGTCACCTGTGCAGAGAACTGAAGCACCCTCAAACCAGAAAAATTCAAGTTCTGCAAATGAGAGGTAATTTTATTGGGCTTCCCCCTGGAATGGGAATCCTATGAGCCCACCATTGAGCACATCTCCACAATAAGATAGTTCCCCATGCCCACTCGCCTAACCAGCATGGACAGTAGGTCGTGGCAAGGCTTCATGAGCCAGTTGGCACCCTTCCTGGTTAGGGCTCCAATTATGGATCCTCTTAGGGAACCTGAAGAAACCAACAAGCAAGCAGGTGTACTGGAACTACCAGCTCCAGCTGAAGTTCTGCCATGGGCAGGAAACCATCTGCCAGCTGGAAAAGGGTGAACTTGTCTACTACCCACTATAGCAATCACCTACTGGAGCAGAGAAGGCATCAGTTTCGTCATTCTACAGCAATACTGCAGGTGTACCTCCGTGGATACACCCTTCTGCTGTAAATGAGAGTGGCATCTGGCTCTGTGTAGTAGCTATCACCTTACCCCTGCGGAGGGAAGGTACGCTGCAGTAAAGGGGGAGGCTCCTGTTGAGTTGTCTGATGCTCACACTGGTCACTGTCCATAGCCCGTTTGTGAAACTTCTAGGGAACTGGGCCTTTAAAGATGTTGTTAACTTATGGTTTTTCTGCCTTCCGGAGAAAACTCAGTATAAATTCACCGTTAAGTACCTGCCCATCAAAAGGGATTCTTCCACAGACTTCCTCTGCTGGTACCCCGAATTCAGAGGACAACAACCAAAAAGATGACCTATTAGCAATCATGACAGTGGCTACTGTGGTGGCAGTACGTCATGGTAGAGGATACACTCTCGAGTGCAGCTGCAGAGGGCCCTTCTATCATATACTCGTAGCTTGAGTATTTGTAGGTGACTGGTCCCCCCAAAAGGTGCATGAATTAGCGTATCCTCACCCCATCTACAGGTGAGAGACAGACTAGCTGTGTCCCAGGACCTTGTCACGTACACCCATGAGCATGGCTCCCTACTCCTGATTGTCCCGGAATACTTCCGTCACATGATTGCAGCCAACTCTCACACAGGTCACCAAGGACTAGACTCAAAGATCAGGCGAGCCAGACTAATGGTATATTGACCCGACATGGAATGGGATCTACAGCACCACAAATCTACCTGTGTCTCCTGCAATATCCGCATACTCTCCCCGCTGCCCGAGGCTTTAATTACGGCCTTGCTTCCTGAATACCCCTCCCAACAGATGGTGATGGATCTCTTCCAACTTGAGGGACACATGTACCTGGTGTATGAAGATAGACTGATGGGCTGGCTGGAGATTGCACACATCCCCAGTGGTACCTCCTCCAGAAAAATCATCGCCAAGGTATGAGTATTTTTCACCCATTGGGGGGCACCGAAGCAGTTGTCAACAGATGGCAGAACTAACCTGGGGAGTGAGGAAAGGCTAGGTTTATCAAGAGATGGGTGATTTTGGTTTGCCTATCTTCAGCACACCACCCCCAGTCTAATGGCAGATCCAAAGCTTCTGTCACTCCGGCAAAAAGGATTCTTCAAATGAACACAGGTGCTAATGGCTCTATTCCAGTACCTAAACACATATGTGTGGGGCATACGCAAGTCTCCTGCACAGTTGACTATGGGAAGATATCTCAGAGACAGTGTACTAGCGATGAAACAAAGCTAGTCTCCAGGTACTAGCACCGCATTCTCAGTCAGCAAGAACCTCAAAAGGCCCTCACCAGGGACATGCCTAAGTTTCCCCCAGAACAAGTTGTACACCAGCTTGAACCACTGCTCATGGACACTCATGTCAGGATTAAGTGTCCCTCCTCAAAACGGTGGGATAGACAGGGGTCATTATGGGGGTTTGCCTACATCAACATTATATTGTCAGGCTAGACAAAAGTGGCAGAGTATCCATAAGAAATTACATATATTTGCAACAAGTTAGGGGAATACCCCCCACCACACCCCTATCAGTTCATGCGAGCAAAATCAGCCAATTGTTGCTTAATCACCCTCGCATGTGCACTCTCTTTCCACCAGCAAAGTATCTGACCCCAACGGAAGCAGAAAACCCCCACCGGCATCGGGACTATGTGAACTCTGTTGCTATCCTTTCATACTTCAGTATTATGTTATATCCTTTTTGTCGGAGTTTCTCATATTTTGTCTAGTATCTGCTGCCTTTGTTATTTTTAACGTACAGTACTTGTTTTTTTCCTTTTGTCGTAAGCTTATTGTATATTTGCATATGTATAATCTTGGAGGGGACATGAAGGGGTGCTATTTCCTGTATGATACATTTTCCCTAATGTATGTCCTCACGCTTTATGCACTGTCCTGTAGGCTGACTAAACGTTTTACCTGTTGTGTAATGAAGTTTTGTGCCTTTATCGTAAATATCACTCATCCACATCCACCATGTTTTCAACGGCAGACATTAGAACACGCAATCAGTATCTCTCGAATTTTTCCTTGTGTTTTTGAGTGAACTTGATCTAATGTATAAAACATAAATCAAATGTACCTGAATAGAGATTCTGCAGAGTACTGTGAGTAAAAGAATATATTTGTAGTAATAGAGACTGTCCAAAAACACTAAAGGGAAAATCTGAGAATACTTTTGAGATGGGAAAAAGAAGAAACTGCCCTACCCTGTCTTGAAGGAAGTTTAGAAGAGTTGCCAGAGGCGAAGCCATCACATTACCTAATTTTTTGTGTAAATCGGTGAGAGCTCTAACAGCCTTATTACCTGATCCTGTGGTTCCATATCTTGTTAAAATCAATATTCTTCCCATATAAATTAACTTGATAGTCAATTTTGTATACAAAATAAATGAATAAATAAGTAAATACAAAAAACGCACTTGTCAACAGTGCTAAGTTAAGTTGCCAAGCTGCACAGTTGTCTTATTTTTTCCCTCTGCTCTGTTCTCTTTCTTGAGTTTTTTTTAAATTGAGTTAGAATTAAAGTCTAATCCAGTGATAACATACCTTGTTTGAAATTGGATTAATATTTTTTGCTTCTGAAATGACCAGTTTAGCAGTTAAGAAGAAAATATAGCAGAAACAGGTGTAAATGTATCAATTGGGTGTCTCCTCGGTTGCATTGTCGAGTATTCCTTCATGTGGACTTTTGTTTTGCATTTTTTTATTTTCTAATTACCAAATCAAATTTTGAGTTAGTGTGTGTATTACCAGAAAAGTGATGAACTAAGTAACGGAATTAGTACTCATATGAAGATAGAAATTCTGTGTGAAGCTCAAATGGAAACTGTTCTCTCCTTTTTTCTTTCTTTCTCTGTATTCTGTAAAAGGCAAAACATCAAAATGATAGCATCTCTGTCTCTAACCCCACCATCCAATGGTCAGGGCGAGGGGTGGTAGAGGATCTCCGGGGGTTGTAGGAGGAGGAGTGGTTCTTAGAAGCCTGAAGCAAAAGGTCAAGGACCTTGAGACCCTTGTAATAAAATTCGGAAAATGACTAGAGAATGAAACACTTAGAAACGTGAAAAGATCTTTGGAGGAAGCAAATAAAGCACAAGGGCAAGAAAAAAAAGAATTAGAAAAATGAATAAAGAAGCAGGAAGGGAAAAAGAGTGAACTAGAAACCAGAATTTCTAAACAGGAGGATAACAACAAACAGTTGAATGACATCCTAAATAAAATAAATGTTAGTTCAGAGCTCTCTTCTGAGAGAGATGAGATTGCAACTTGGAACGTCCAGATAAAGAAAAACATTGAACAGTTTAGGAAAGAGTTTCAGGAATTTAACACAGAACATGATGCCATGAAAACTTCCTTTGCAGATGCAATAAAGGGGAGTGTGGCAGTAAAAGAGGCTGTGAGGGTGGGAGCACTGAAAAACGTACAAATGGTTGATTATAAAGAAACAGTAATAGAAAAAATTAAAGATGTGATGGAAAAGGCTAATGCACTGATTAAACAGGCACTTGATAACGAAAAGGCAGTGATAATCTCAGGCATAAGTGATTCCCAGTAATCAACATGCCAGGGGAGACGTGAACAAAAAGCTAGGGTGTTAGACATAATAAGGAAGTTTGGAGTAGTATGTGGTCTGGAGAATATAGCAAACATTCACCAAATTGGTAAAAATTTTAGGGAGGGAAAGGTAAAACCAAAGAAAATAACCTTTGAGAGAGGGGACACATGAAGAGAAATACTGATGAGAGAAAAAACTTAAAATACCTTCATAAATTCAAAACCGTGTTCATTAGAACTTACAAAACACAGGAAAAGATAGAAAGGATAAAAAACTTGTTGCAAGAAGCTAGAAGGTTAAATAAGGGAAGAAATATAGAAAAGAATACTTTTTGTTTCAGAGTTCTTCCAGACAAAGGGGGGGATAAAGGAGATAATAATAGAAGATCAGGGGATGCTGCCCCATTAAGATTGCTATACACAGATGCTGATGGGGTAGCTGGTAAGGCAGTAAAATTAAAGGATAGAATTTGCAACTGTATGGCAGATATAGTACGGTTACAGAGACTAAGGTAAGTGAGGACATAAACAGTGTCACAGTTTTTCCTAAGGGCTCCAGAGTATTAAGAGTTGAAAGATCTGAAAGGACTGGTGGAGGGATTGCACTGCTTATAAGTGAATGATTTCAGGTTGAAGAAATAATCTTTGCTATAAAAAGTGAGTTCAAGGAGTTTCTTGTTGTTTGCATAAATACTGGGTCCGAGAGCATTATAATAACTGTTGTATATAATCCACCAATGAACTAACATAGCCTAGAAGTTTATGAGGAAAGTCATATAGGTACTATTGAAGTCATAAACTCGGTTGTTAACACTGCATGGGAGAGAAAATGTAGAATTTTGATTATTGGAGATTTTAATTTTAGAGATAGATTGGCTAAAACTTGACCCACACAGAGGGGAGGACTCATTCGGGGCAAGGTTCCTAGATTGCATACAAGGGAATTTCCTACAGCAACTTGCACTGGAACCAACGAGGGCCAGGGGTGGTGGGATGAGCCATCGCTGCTTGATCTAGTATTCACAGATAACATGTTGGATATTGAAAGAATTGAGTATGAGCCACTAACTGGAAAGAGTGAGCACTGTGTGTTATGGATGGAGTAATTACCTAATTGTGTTTACGGGAAAGAGCCCAAAGCTCATATCTTCCCGTCTCCTGATCGCTTCCATTTATACTTAGTGATACTTATCATACCTGTCCTTAATACTATGGATTGAGATAGCATTAACTACCTCCTCGCTTAGCGAATTCCAATTATTAACTACTCTTACACTGAAAGAGTATATTCTTACATCCTGCAAAGAAGTTTTCTTACGAAGCTTCGAATTATGACCTCTAGTTCTAGAGCCAGCCATATCAAAATATCGATCCCTATCCACTCTATCATAACCATGAAGGAATTTAAAGACTGTCACCATATTCCCCCTCAATCTTCTAACTTCGAGTGATGGTAAGTCTACTTCCCTCAGCCTCTCATCAAAGATGTTCTGCCTGAAAGTAGATGCAATGATAACATGAAAGGGAACTCCTCAAAAGGAGATTACATAAAAATTAATGCTTTTTGCAGTTATTGACTGGAGGACCTTATTTAACAACAAATCTGTACAGGAAATGTACAATAATGGTTTCATAATGAGTGTAAGAGAGCTAAGGAGAGGAGAGACAAGTGCTGGAAAAAGCATAGGAGGAGAAGAAGCATAAATGCCTGGTAGACTTATAAAGGAGCAAGAAATGATTACCTAAGTAAAAAAAAAAAAGCAGAGAGAGAGACTGAAAGGGATATCACCAGGAAGGCGAAGAAAACCCCAAACTTTTCCACAGCTTTATCAGAGGAGACCTGAAGGTCAAGAAAAGGTTTTAAAGCTAAAGAAAGTGGATGGAAGCATCAGTGAGATGGATGAAGAGATACACAAAGAATTGAACAAGAAGTTCAGTTAGTAATTACAACGGAAAATACCCCACCCCCTTAGATTGCAGAGATAGGAGCTCATGGGCTGGTATTAGAAAACATCATCTTTTCAGCCACAGAGGGATGCAAAGCGTTGATAGAGTTAGATGCCCATAGAGCTACAGGTCTTGATGATATATTCCCTTATGTGCTCAAGGAATGGGCTCGATCATTATCAGCGGCACTGTGTATCATATTTGAAAAGTCGCTGGAATCAGGGGGATTCCAAGATGCTGGGAAGGAAGGATGCAGCTGTAGACTGTAGACGTTTTTCTTTGACCATATAGTGTGCAAAGTATTGGAGAAACTACTAAAGAAACACATCCCTCTTCACACGGAATCCTTCAACTTTTTGTCAGTGAGACAACATGGCTTCAAAGAAGGTAGATCAACAACAACTAACTTATTAGAATTTTATGATGAGGTAAGCCGAATCTTACAGAAAAGAGAGGGATCGGCAGATTGCATATTCTTAGACTTCCAGAGGGCATTTGATATGGTCCCACAAGGAAGAGTTGTTAAAAGGCTGCAAAAATAGGTGGAAATGTCTTGGAATGAATAAAAACTTATTTAGAAGGAAGGGAGTAGAGGGTTAAAGTAAGAAATTTGATGTTTGAATAGAGAAGGGTTAGTAGTAAGAGTTCCACAGGGTTCAGTTTTAGGGCCACTTTTGTCCCTTGTATATGTATTTTTTTTTTTATGATTGTGACACCAGGACGGGCCAAAATATAAAATAAAATAAAACAGCCCCCACAGAGCCTGGGCACGAGGAATACATTAAGTAAAAAGTAACAGAGATGGAGAGTGTAATGACTTGTCAGATGTGAAGGGATAATAAGAGGTGTGTAATGAATATCCAAGAATATTCAGTGTTGAAGTATGACCTATCAGAGTCTGTAAATTCATTCTTGAACATGTTGCAGATGATCCAAAGATTGGGAAGAAAGTAAGAGATGAGATAAACAGTAGAAAACTCAGGAAGACCTAAATAGTTTTTATGAGTGGTCAGAAAAATGGCTAATGAAATTAAATACCTCTAAATGTAAGGTAATGAGAATGGGTACAAGTGCAAGAAGGCCCAATCCTGACTACCCAATGGCAGGTGCGGAACTTCAAGAGATAGAGAATGAGAGAGATCTAGGAGAAAGCAGCCTGGCATATATGTCTCCAGAAATGCATATAAATGGCATAGTAAGGGCAGAATATGCTCTCTTAGCAAATGTAAGGGTAGTCTTCAGGCACATGGACAAGGAAATGTTCAGAAATATTTATGTAACCTATGTGAGGCAAAAGCTTGAATATGCAGCCCCTTTTGGAATCCACACGTGAAAAAGCACATAGTCAAGCTGGAAAAAGTTCTAAGACATGCCATGAAACTGGTGCCAGTAATATGCAATCTCAGCTAAGAGGAGAGTCTAAGGTAATTAGATTTACCCTCACTCGAAGGTAGAGGAATGAGGGGGGATATGATGGCGGTTTTAAATTCCTTCATGGTTATGGCAGAGTGGATAGGGATCGATATTTCTATATCGTTGACACTAGAACTAAGGGTCATAGTTTGAAGCTTTTTAAGAAAATTTCTCTGCAGGATTTAAGGAAGTACTTTTTTTTTTTTAGTGTATGGAGATAGGCAAAGAGGGCTGTACATGGCGTTTATTGACCTGGAAAAAGCTTATGATCGGGTCCCGAGAAGCGAGGTGTGGAGGAGTATGAGGTCGAAGGGAGTGAAGGAGAAGTCTGTCAAGATAGTTCAGGACATATACAGGGAAGCCACAACAAGAGTAAGAAGTACAGTTGGCACTACAGAGCCTTTTCAGGTGAAAGTTGGACTCCATCAGGGATCAGCTCTTAGCCCCTATCTATTTAACCTTCTCATGGATGTGATGGTGGAGGAAGTGACAAAGGAGGCACCATGGAGCATGCTCTTTGCAGACGATATTGTTTTGGTCTCCGAGAGCCGTGAAGAATTGCAAGAGAGGTTGGAGCTATGGAGGGGTTTGCTGGAGGATTACGGACTGAAGGTGAGCAGACAGAAAACGGAGTACCTGGAGTGCAATGTGACACAAGGAGGCGACCTCTTCATGCAAGACCACAAGCTCCCAAAGGCGGACGCCTTCAAATACCTCGGCTCCTACGTAACGAAGGATGGAGACCTAGAGAGAGAGATTGATCATAGGATCCAGGTAGTGTGGAACAGCTGGAAGAGAACATCAGGGGTGCTATGTGACAAGAAAATCAGTGCTAGAGTGAAAGGAAAAGTGTACAAGTCAGTTGTGAGACCAGCATTGCTGTACGGAGCGGAGACGTGGCCGGTGAAAAAGGTTCAAGAAAGGAAGATAGATGTCGCAGAAATGAGAATGCTGAGGTGGATGTGTGGGGTGACGAGGGAGGACAGGATACGAAATGACCGGATCAGAGGTACAGTGAAGGTGGTAGAGGCGTCGGCGAAAGCGCAGGAGAGGAGATTACAGTGGTTCGGTCATGTGAAGAGGAGAGAAGAAGACTACGTGGGTGTGAGAGTGATGGAGATGGACGTGGAGGGCAGACGTAGACGAGGAAGACCTAAACTACGGTGGAAGGACCGACTGAAGGAGGATCTCAGAGAGAGACAGCTGGAGGAGGAGCAAGTGATGGACCGGAACCAGTGGAGACGACTAGTGAAGAGATGCGACCCCATATGAAAATGGGAACTCAAATAGAGGAAGAAGAAGAAGAAGAGTGTAAGAGTAGTTGGTGATTGGAATTTGCTAAGCAAAGAGGTAGTTAATGCTAACTCAATCCATAATTTTAAGGACAAGTAAGACAAGTATCACTAAGTACAAAATGGAACCGACCATGAGATGGGGAGTTACGAGCTTGGGGTTCTTCCCCGCAAGTACAATTAGGCAAATACAAGAGTTTGATATACACAAAAAATACTCCTTTGATGAGAAAAAACAAATCTCTCTTATGTTTACCCTCAATAAATTTGGTTAAGTCAGTAGTTTGACATTTCAAGCCATGTTTACTCTAATAAGATGATGAATTATGATTGGAGTACCACTTCTGGCATGTCTTTTCTTTCTTCCTTTTTTTTTTTACTAGCAATTACGTCCTTTTAAAATTATCCTCTTCTCTGGGGAGGGCTTTGTACATATCAAAGCAAATGTATGATGAGGACTACATTGATGGATGGGCATTAAAATGTAGAAAATTGCCGTTGTTTACGTTTATCTTTTGAGATACGATAATTACTCTTAAAGTACGTTGATTATAAAACCCATGAAGACTATTGAACTATAGCGTAATAAAAATTGTCATTAGACGCAATACAGTAATTACATTTTACGTTTACAGTTCCTGCATACAAATATAGAATAATCTTTATATAATAATACATAAAAGCAATAACTTTATACTTATTGTACGATTTTTTGGGGGGTAAGGAAATAATATGGCAACACTACCAAAGCCAAAAGCACCCATAAAGGCATAAATTAGGAAGAAGAAGAAGAGGAAGTAAATAAGGGAAGTTGACAAGTAAAATTTCCTCATTGGAGAATGTTTGTATCATATTCAAACCAACATTCTTCGTGATGGTAATATGGTGAGTTGTTGTTAACGTAATATATGTTAATTTTGTTGTAGAGACGCTCTGAAGAGTGAGAAGTTGCCTGTCCGTGTTACACTGTAATTTGCAAAGCTCATCTTAAGAGGACCACCCAATGGAAACTCTGGATTTGTTAAAAGTATACAAGTCTGTTGTTACTGGCTGGAAGGGAATGAGGGCAAGCTAAGTATCCAACAGGGCCTATGGGCATTCATAAGTAAGGAATTCAAGATTTATTATTTTTTTTTATATCAAGCTGTTGTCGCTATGGGTCTGTAAAGTAGACGTTCTGATATGTAATTATTGACGGTAAATTTATGTGATTGGATCCGTCTCAATTTGGAGGTGAAAATGGTTATAATTTGTTTTATGCACTCCGCCAGAACCCTCGCGTTTATACCTCATGTAATAGTAGTTCTTTGACATGATGTCTAAAGCTCACTTCTCTCACAACTAGAAAACTGTTACATTGGTAAAAACGACGCAAATAAATTATGATTGATTATTAGAAATAAGCAAAACCAGATGGAGCTATTGTTTACTCGAGACACGATACACTATCCAAATCTCAAGTCAGCTGCACTGCTGCATAAACACCCAAATTTACGTTATTAAGGTATGTAGCTAACTAACTTCCGTAACCAAACTTAGGTTAGGTGAGTTAGTTATGTACCTTAATAGAGTAAATTTGGGAGTTTATAAATACTGTGGCTAACTTGAGAAATCGTGGTTTCTATCATCTCACTAGACTCATTTTAATAATTAACTATTAAATTTGTTTGCGTGATTTTTACGAAAGTAAGTCCAGGAGTGGGTGATATGAGTTTTAGACATATATGCCAAAGAATTACTATTTGATGAGGTATAAGAGTTTTGGAGGGGTGCAGAAAACGAATCTTAATCTTGAAGATTATATTTTTCATATGATTTTGAATGTTTTGAATGAATGTGGCCTTGAAAACTGTCAGAAATTGTATCCAAACTTAACCTGAAAAATAGTGATTTACGACAGTATTCAAAAGTCACATTCATTCAGACACATCATAAGCCATAGGGAAAAAATCTCGTAATTTACTATTAGTTAAGTTAGGTTAGATATGTACATTTCCCGATGGTTTTCAAGGTCACATTTATTCAAAACACATCAAAACTATAAGAAAAAATATAATTTTCACCTCCAAATTGAGACAGGTGTAGTTGTAAATATTTAGCTATATGACAAATGCAAATTGATCTGGTTAGTAGCCGCATAGCTAGTCATGTGTGTGAAATAACTATATCAGGGCAAAATAAGTTCCAAGTAGAATGGGGCTATCACTTCTGAAGATGCTGATACCTTGAGTGAAGCTTTACTCTATGTTCTTCATACAGTAACTCTATTTGTTATCTAATTATAAGCATAATTTTGCAATTAGGGGAGTTAGACTCACGACCTCCAGGGTAGTAGCAAGACACTGTGTCAACTAAGCTACAAAAATGGCACTAAATTCTATCCAGCAAAATGAATTCACCTGCCTTATTGTATTCTGAACAATTATGTAGAGTAATACACTCTTAGGTAATTCCCAAGGAAAGATATAATTATGTGATACATCAGTTACTACAGTTTAATCATAATAAATTCCTCACTCCTTCCAGATGTTTATATAACAAAGGTACCTTCAATCAGTATTAGTTTGTGTAGTAAAAATGAGCTCTTATACCAACAATTCTTTGGCACCTATAAGCAGTGCCTGGGACCATCCAAAAGTACATCCAGATGGACGGTATGGAGAGACTTCTTTCAGTTCCAGCCCACTTTTGTATCATGGTATAGGAGGGTATCCTATGAATACGGTTAGTGGGTGGCAGAATCACCAACAGCCTCCAAGAGGACATTGCGGAAATGTTTCAATTTCCGTTGATAAAACTATGTATCATGGCATTAGAGAAGATGTTTCCAAGTCAATACACAGCAGCATAACTGATGATAGTGCTAAAATTTTAAATCGCACAGTAGGAGACGGACTTTCCAAATCTGGGTATAGTGGTATCGGAGGTGACATATCAAAAACTGTTTATCCCTGTGGAGATGATGTTTCTAAATCTATATATCACAATGTATTAAACGATAATTCTAAATCAGTTTATCACAGTGCGGTAAATGAAATTTCCAGATCTGCATATCATGTTGCAAGTGATCACTCGAAACATGCTTTTCATAGTACAGAAGAAAGTGTTTGTAAGTCAGCTCAACATAGTAGAGGAGGTCTTGACTCTAAACTAGAATATATCAGTATGGGAGACGAGGTTTCAAAGTCTATAGTTCATAGTACAGAAGGTGAAGAACCAAAACCTGTGTATTGTAAGGTAGGAGACGATGGATCTGCTTCTTCGGACGAGGCACCGAGCATTAGAAAAAAGACGAAAGATAAACCGTACACGTGTAGTGATTGTGGTAAATCTTTTGCAACAAGTGGCGATCTTAAGAGGCACATCCCCATTCACAGTGGTGAACGCACGCATTTGTGTCCTAGCTGTGGTAAAGCGTTTGTGAATGAGCACAATTTGAGAAGACATTCCGTTGTTCACGAAGAAAGGCGTCACCAATGTAACATTTGCCTCAATATGTTTACCACAAAAGAAGTTCTTAAGAGACATTATTTAACTCACAGTGAAGTGAAACCTTTCAAATGTAACATTTGTGACATGGCTTTTACTCGAAAAGGAAGCTTGGTTAGGCATGCCATGACTCACACTGGTGATAGACCTTTTAAGTGCGACCTTTGCCAGAAATCCTTTTATAAAAATAGCAATTTGCAGACTCATTTGGCTCGCCACAGGGGAGAGAGGAATCATTCGTGCGAGATATGTAGTAAATCATACTTCTCCGAAGAGTCACTCAAGTACCACATGACAACGCATAACGAAGATAGGTCGTATGTGTGTAAGGTCTGTAATAAATCTTTGTTAACTTATCAAGGGCTAAAAATTCATATGAGAACTCATACTGGAGAGAAGCCCTACAAATGTACCCTCTGTGACAAAGCCTTTACTTTCTTAGAAGGACTAAAACATCATAATCTAACCCACACCGGAGAAAAACCACATGTTTGTAATATGTGTGAGAAGGCTTTCACTACTAAATATGCTTTAAAAGAACATATCTTGCGTCATACCGGAGAAAAGCCTTTTGCTTGTACCAAATGCGAAAAAGCTTTTATAAATAAGTATGATTTAAAAGAACACATGTTACACCACTCTGGTGTAAAACCTAACGTGTGCAGCATTTGCAAGAAATCCTTTGCCTCGAAGTGTTCTTTGCGTAAACATGCGGTATCGCACCTCGAAGAAAAGCCGCACAAGTGTAGTGTTTGTAAAAAAGGATTTTCTAGAAAAGATAAATTGCAGAGACATCTTCTAATTCACAGCCGAGAGAAATTTGAGTGTTATATATGCAAGAAATTATTTCCCACCCAAAAAGTCATGGGAAAATTGCCATTTAGTGAGGGAGATAAAGAGGATGATTCATTTGCGTGTAAACGGTGTTTGAAAGAAAGATCGAAGGTGGAAAAGTCTAGAAAGAGAGAGGCCGCAAAGGAACTGGCTGAACTAGTTAAGACTAAAAAACAAAGAAAAGAAAAATATCCTAACCTAAGAAAAAGTGTGCGTGAAGGTAATACCCACAAGCCATACAACACACGGGGTAGTGCTGCGGCAGAGAGTGCACACAGTGAGCAACGACGGTATGACGAATTCTTAAAAGAAAATGGTGTTGAAATAAAAGTAGAGCCCGATATTGATCTTTTTGTGCAGGATAATGATAATGATTTTTGATAATAATGAGGGGGAGCAATGGGGTAGGTTGAATATTATCTCAGTATGGTGAAAGAAGATATGGTTGCCATTTTATGTCATTATTAATCCCCATTCATACTAGAGTGGACACAGACAGGTTGGAGCTGGGTAATTAAGGCTGTATACCTTCCTAATACTTCACAGTGAGCTTGAACGTGGGTTTTTCACTTCCCAACTTGAGTGCTCTAACCACTGCATTATGGGTACCCAGGTAGTGCAGTGGTTAGAACTCTCGACACGATAAGTGACTAACCCACATTCCACCATACCGCTAGGTTTTAGGAAAGGCATCCAGCCTTAATTCCCTAGCTTCAGCCAGTCTGTGTCCACCTGTATTCAAATGGATATTAATAGTGACACGTAAAAAAAAAGTGAAAGAAGAAATTATATCTGGCCTAGAACACTCAGCAAATAAACATCTTACAGTGACATAAACTTTGGAAAAACACATTTAAACAATACCTTGAAAACTGTCAATTGCCTTGATGAAAATGTGCAGTAATATGTAATTTTTATGTTGTTTAATACTGCATTAACAGAATATTTATAACACTATATTTAATTATTGGTAAAAAAATATAATCATCAGAAAATACGTTGTTTTCTTTGTCATAGCTTGTAATTATACTAATATGGGAAATTATAACTTGTTGCACCATACTCTGTTGTCAAGAAGCCGTTGTGTCCTCTATGTTGACAGAAGTGAATAGTAAATCCAGTCAGATGACAGAAATGTACTATAAATCCAGTCTGATGACAGAAACGTACTTTAAATCCAGTCTGATGACTGGCACAACAAGATTTTATTACCAAATATAACATTACAGCAGATGTTTATGAATTGAGTCAGTCTTGCTATCACAAATTTTCCATTAATATACAGTATTTTATTTTTCAAAGTGATCATAATTTAAAGGGATATCTCTATTATAGATGACCTTCGTAAGTAATGAGGTGTTAATATATCTTTTTTTATTTCTTAGTTGACTGAATGCCATAACCTTGGTCAAGAGATTCTGGTTAATGAATATAGATAAATATAGATGAGTCAGTGTTAGAAATAATATTGTTTCAATAGCCCTTGTCACTGACAACACATAGATACAAATATTCCTTCCATAAACTGAGTACAGTATGTGTGAATCAATACTGTGTTAAACTTTTTGTCATTAAAATCTTTTCATAAATAAACACCAGATTGTATCGTAGGGGATACACATAGGGTACGTCCTCATTTTGTACGGTTACATAACACGTGGCTCAATGAAGTGTGATGTACCCATAGATAATGCAAACTTTAATGAAGTGCCGTACATTCGTTCCCATACTCAATGAAATAATATAATTTCAGTGGTCCTTTTAACTGATATATTTTTTAGTAAATATACAGATAGTCAGTGATGCAATAAAAGAAACCTGATTGGCACTACAGAGGTTAAGTACTTGAAAACTGTACATCATTGCCTCATCTCTGTATGTATTTTGTTTTTTTGGAATAGTTTATTATTTTCTACAAGGCTAATGTATATTTACTTCATCTGCAGTATTTTATTATTATTATCGTTATTGTTATTATATTATTATTAATACTGAATAATGGAATTCAGTTACGTAATTAAAAGATTCCAAATGTTTTACCTATTACTGTCAAGATTTGCTCCCTTTTGAGCTTTTTTTTTTAATTCAGCAGCGTTGGTTCACAATGGGGCGAGAATTAAAAGTGTTTCACGATCACTGGTAGTTTGGGAAAAGTGTATATTAGAGCTTCAGTAGAAGTTCCCGTTCTCCCTGGTTTATGACCTTTGGTAATGCTTTAAGCTCTAAACTCCTCTTCTACAGAACATAAGCTCCAGTGTCCAAAGTATGAGGTAGCAATTTATTAAAATTATTTCTATTATATTGTAAGAAGTAAAGTTTTTATCAATAATAATATTTAAACATTCATTATTTTATATTTTTATTGAATATCGACTGTACAAATTTTTTATAGTTCGTGGACAGTCATAAGTCTATTACCATTTTGTCTGTCTTACTGCGTATTAATTTAAGAACATAAAAGTGCAATTGTAGGCAGAGTATTTGGAGTTCTCTGTTGTATGAGTCGTACTTTTATGCATACTCATTGTAATATTTTGTAGCTGGGGAAAAGATATGGATAATGTATAAAAATAAATGTTTATGTAATCGTCATCATTCATAACCTTTTAGATGAGTAATAGATTTTTATATGTAATTGGTTTGATGTTGACTTCTATATTTACCATGCTAAGGCAATGGCATTGCAAGACGAGGCATGTAGTCTCCAAATTTACTATTTCAAATGATGTAAGTTTTATTGCAGCATTCTAAATTTTGTTTTCTTTTTGTGGCTTATATTTTGTTATCCAAGTCCTCTAACAATATTGCTAGTAAGTCTTTTTCCCAATAATATTGCTATACTGAGTTGTATAATTTTATATTTTTCAATTTTTTCTCTTTCCCTTTTCCTCACCAAGTTGCTTCCCCTGCTGTAGCCATCTGTTTTTTTTTCTGGCTGGGCTTGTTGCTTGCCTGCTAATAATAATAATAATAATAATAAAAAACCTTAATTTTTTCACGCCAGAGAAAGTAAGATTACATAGCAGAAGTTTGGTCATAATGACACCTAGCTATGGCTTAAATTTTGTGCTTTGTAATAAGTCTGTAGCAGAGTGGAATCAAAACTTAGGATGTTCAAAACAGTCTTTACCACCAATTACGATCATATTCACTCTAAGTCATTGTTGAAGCCTTGTTAAAGCCTCAACAGTATTTTCTCAGAAGGTAATAGCTATTGGGTCTCATGGCAGAAGACCTTGCCCACTCAACCTGTTTTAGACCCAGGCAGTGTGTTGGGGGGATTGTGGCAACCTTTCTTCCCCAAGAAGCTATGAGGAGTGATGAAAGTAAGAAAAGCTTCTGGTGAATGTCTGTTTCGACTGGGCCACTTCCCTTACAAGGGGGATTACAGCCATTGTTTATGTATGTAAATGTAGTTATGGTATACGTTAAACTGAAGAGAGGACAACGTGAAAGAGATTATTTTAACTGAAGAGAATATTATGAAGTTGGTTAATTCTTAAGCTTTACTTATTTCTATTTTCCTATTATTTTCACTTGTTCACTGTCAGAATAACCCTTGAACCACCCATACTGAACCCTTAGCGTCAATATGTGTGTATGTAACCCCATAATGTGGATTAATAGAGACACATAAAACATAGTTAAAATATTTTGAGGGCTGTGAAACTGCATGTGAACTTCTCAAGATAAATATTGAATGTAGCCACAAATTTGGAGTCATTCCTTTCTATATAAAACTATATGGTTATATGATTTAATCTATATACTGATTTAAATTATTGAAATAAAAATTATTTATGTACACGGGTCAGTAAATTTACCGTCAAATATAGCAAGTAAGACTGTATGGAGTTTCTACGTATACATTAGACATAGTCACCCTTGTAAGAGGGATGGCTGAGTCAAAGTACACTCCTCTTAGTGTCTTGGGGATAGAAAGTTGCCACTATTCAATTCCACCCACCATTCTGTAAGGTCGTCCATGGGATAAGTGGGAAAGGATCTTCTGATGTGAGGCCCAACAGCTATAGCTGGCTTACCGTCACTGCTTCATGTCATTGTAGTGTTATACACGAAAAATCAGATTTGTAGATTAATCATATGTAAGGCACTGGTAATACTCAGTGTTTCACAAGTTGATGTAAGTCTACTAATACACACAAGGCTTCCAGCAACTCTGCTTTGTGTATGGGCAAGTCCTTTAGGCAAATAATGATGTAAACACCCTGATAACGTATTTCATGCAGTTGACATCTGCAAAACAACTTTTCTGCAGTATAAGAGGATCTTGTAAAAGTAAACCACAGAACCCCATGTTAAACGAAACTGTTAAGATGGAAAGGGTTGGTTTTGGTGACTTGTCTTGTAATCATGAATAACCCTAGAGGACTCTGGGGCTACTCTTTACAAGATCCGTATAAGACATATAACTGAAGGAGGTTTTAGCTTTATTAGGTCTGCTTTTACATATAAGCAACAACATTCATGGAACTGATCAAGATGCACTGCAAGTATGAAATGAGTCTCTTGTTTACAAACAGCCAAGAGAACCTTTGTAAGCTCATGTTCGCTCTTAAAAACATATCTGCCTGTCAGAGTACAAGAGGTAAAGGTCATTGTACAAGCCATGAGTTTATTGTTGACATAAAACCATATACAGTGATCTAAATTACATAAAAGTAAAGGCAGAAATAATATATACATTTCCAATGATATAAAATTCCTGTATAAATATAAGAGAAAAAAAAATACTATATTTATACATATCTATAGGATCCAATTCAAAAGACAGTGCAGGCAATTATTAAACTGGCATTGTCGAATTCCAATTATAATTGCTAAATCTTCTCATCCAATATGACACTTATACAAAGTGAGAAGGAATACAGAGACAATTATCACTTACTTCTCAATATAGTTTTGTTGCAATTCAAGAGAACATTATGTAAAAGTACACTGGAATTGATACTTATCTAAATCAATGTTCCAGTAATTGATATAAGTCAAATGGGGCCCTTAAATAAGGAATATGTCAGGTAGGTCCTGAATAAGTATTATTCTCATAAAAGAATACAGTATTCATAAGTCACGCGAGTGAAGGAAGACTGAGAACTCCAATTGCAAAACATCCATAATAAGATTTTCATTAACACAGTAAATAATTATAGAGAAATATGAAATACTAATAATATGAAATGTGTATAAACAAAAACTATACAGTAATACCTCTGAAGTATGACATACTGTACTAATATCAAGTCATAAGTAATTATGAAAGATCTAAAGGAAGTATCTTCCTTCTTTTGTACCAACTTAGATAAGGTTTAGCAAACCAATCATTTACTTTTCAACATGAGCTACATAAGTTTTCTTGAATATATATATTTTCTACAGAATAAAATTACATATGTCTAAATACACTTCTATTGGAATGGGGATTAATGGTGAGTCATAAAATAGCAAACTATTATACTGAAACTTCTGTCTGGCTGTATGAAAATAGATAGCAAAATTTAATAAATGATATCCATGGAGTAAGATCACCAATGTTGCTAAATGAAAACATTCCAACTTCTTAGGAATAATGACAGAATCAAGAAGAATCAGAAGCAGATATGGCAACACTGATGAAATGCAGGTTATATTACCATACCATGGCGTAGTATGAATAACTTATGGACATCAGACTGAAAAGAAGACTAGAAAAAAAAGTAAATTAGAAGAAATCAAACCTGGGCCCTCTTGGATTTCTGGGTCTTGGCGGCATGAAAGGGGGATTGAATGGATTTGGTGGTCTACGCCCATTTACACCCATGCCAAATGGATCAAGAGGATCACCTATAATGGGAAATGGATTGGGCATGGGGGGTATCTCACCCCCAAAATAAGGGCTATCTGGATCATAGAAAGGATTTGGAATTGGATGCGGTTGTGGTGGATATGGATTGTCGCCTCTGGGACGTGGCATGCCCGGATATGGCATAAATGGATGAGGAGGGTAACGTGGTCTTGTAGGTATGCCTTCAGGTATAACAAATTCCATCCCCTCTTGGCATAGTCGATTCCATTCTTTTTCTCGTTGTACAGTTTCTCTATATTTGGCTTTCCAATCCACGAGGTTGTAGTTCTCAACATGCTCGTATAGGTTTTTAAAGTGCCTTTTATACAAGATGTGCCATAGTTTGTTGTCTTCCATGACAGCATTTAAGTGTTTACATGTCTGAGCTACATTTAATACACTATGGGCTTCTAAGGAAGAAGCAATTTTGAGCAGTATCTCGTGTGGCAATCCAAGCAAGTGCCATGGCGCTGGTACTCCCAAGGCTTGATGCGCCGCAACATGGAGAGGATGAAGAAGGTAATCCCTAAGTACACGCGCAAGGTGTGCGACACGTACGAGTTTTGATGCTGGTATTGGGGAAATGTTTGGGTCTTTCACATACTCGAAAATCTTTAACTTAACACTTATATCCCTATCTTGTTTTGGAAAGATTGCAAGTACTTGTGTCACGTCACCCATATTTGCAAGATACAAAGTGCATGTGAATTCGGGATAATTCTTGTGGCAATAATGAAATGTTGCCACTGTTTCTTTCCAACCCGAGGGTATATCCACATCATTCTGCAAGCAAAATCCACATTCAGTCATTGTAAGATGGACAATTAGGTTCACAGCCTGACTTGCTGATTCTGGAGAACACTGTCTAAATAATGCATCAAGAGCTGTAGATGGATGTCCATCTTTAACTTCTAACAAGTTCCCTTTGTCAAGATCTACATCGTCACGAGAAAGTTTTGCTTTTTTCTCTTCATCACCCTTAGCGCTTGTATAAGCTTTTGAAGAGGTGTCAACAGAAGGCACTTGAGCCTGATCTGGACAGGCTGAAGGAGCTAAGACTGTAAGCATATCTCCAGGAACTATACCAAGATTTGTTAATAGCGAATCATCATTGCCAAAGAGAGGATCAGATCCGTTAAGACTGACTGTGAGAGGTTCACTGTCCAGAGAAAAAGGAAAACAATTATAAAATATTTTTAGACACAAAAGTACATATTATAACTTCACATACATGGTAAAAAGTTTACTGTTTCTGTTTCTGGCATATAAGCAAACTAACACGTTAAGAACACTAATTTAGGCATAAACCACTTTTAAACTATAACAAAACAATGCAGGAAAAATTACATAGGCTCAGTAAATAAGGTAATTATGATTTACAAGACACAATGCTCTAAAATTATCTGAAAATATTTTCTCTAGAAGAGTAGCTAATAGTTGCATTACACCTTAAATGACAGATGGTGAAGGCGAGTAAAAAGCACTAAAGTAGTGCACAGTAGGTTTTACAAAACTAATCTGGTAAGTTGTGTCAATAAGACTGCGATATGACCAGTTTTATGTCACTGACCCGGGACTCCCTTTTCTACAATGGGCTAAGACGGTGCCTTTTTGCAAAGGACTTTGGTTTGGTAGGTGCAATCGTTACCATAAGTGAACGCCTTTCCAACCTCAGACCACGGTGGGCCGCGAACCCTCGACCTGACGACTCAAAATCGCGAACGTTACCACTTTGCCACGACGACCACCATGTCAATAATTTTACACAACAATATTGTAAGTGGAAAAGACATACACCTTGCTTTCAATTGCCTCAGTGATACTTATATAGATGACTCTATGCTAATCTAGCGAAGTATTGCAAATTCCTGAGAAACAGCAACTCCCCTATCATAAATTATCCTAATTTTAGCAAAGATTCCATTATCGAATTCTTGACCTTCTGATTTAAAAAATACTTAAAATGTTGGTACCGTTCAAGTGGACGGATAATAAAATCTTAGTTTTAATTACTAGCTTATGTAAAACACGTAAGTGCCTTCACTTTGGGGGAGAGCTTGGGGCCATGGTCCCCAATTACGTTGAGGGTTTGGAGCCTTAAGGCTGGTATCCATAATGTTTAAAAACTACACACTCAGATTTGTTTTGTTTTTTTCACTCGTAATCTGATGACACTGCCGTCACTGTCTACCCCATCTGTCTTGTCACAAGAAGTAATCAATTTTGTCCCAAAACTCACCTGACAGTCTCTTTGTACGAATTCTCAACAAATTTTCTAATTTCATTTTTCAAGTTTTCCAGACTCGCGTCTTGTAAATTGATGATAAACTTCTGAGTGCTCGAATATTTAATCTTAAGCTTCATCTTATCCTGTTCTTCGTCATAGACATGAACAGGCAATCTTCGTCTTCTTCTTCTTCTTAATTTGCTGCTGATTTTATCCACATCTCTGAAAATCAGGACTTGATTTTGAATAAATAAACCTCTCTTTATGAATAATTTTTCCAATATATATAAAGTTATTTCTTAAATATATTTATACATTATTGGAAATGCTAATACCATGGAATATTATTTCTGTACTTCGAAAAACCTATACCCTGTTGGGTTTTGCCATGTTGTCTCTTCACAAATAATCAAAGTTTTCTTTTTTATTGCAAAAAAGAGTTTTTTTTTGTTGCATTTACTTATTATTCTTATTATTTTTAGATATTTTAAAATAAGGAAAATTAAAACTAAGAATACTTTTTATTCGTTGATGGTTATTCCTGGAAATTTGAAGGGTTCGAGGTATTCCAAGATGTGTATAATTGCATTTTAGCGTACAGTTATTTATTACTAATTACCATTTTACTTCTTATTTTAAGATTCTTTTATATATAAATTATATCTAGTAATAGAGTAAATATATTTTTGTGCATATGAATAAGTATGAAATAATACTGTAAATTATGCTAAAATTAGCGTATGTTTAAAATAGCCCTATCATGCTATACAGGAATACCACAGGTTTAATTAAACATGTAATCAATGTACTTCGAATGATTTGAAATATATGATATTATAATGTTTTATATATACATTAATGCTGTATTATCACTGAGAAATATATAATTATATCTAATAAAGTTACACATTTTTATTCATATTATGAATTGGTTGGTAGACCTGTTGCTTATAAACAAACAGAAACAGGTACAGAAGCAATCAATATGTCACATAGGCGTTAAGAATTTTTCATCATAAATTTTAAACGAAGAATGATATAATAGTCTCCAATAATTACCAGAAAAATAAATGTAAAAAAAAATCATGATTATATTGTTTGATATTGGTAATACTGTCAACACTAGATTATTCCATTGAAATATGTACATTCATTCTAGCGTCCTTTGAAAATATATGATTTTGACTTATTAATATACTCGAATATTTATGCAATAATGTTAAGAAATGCTTAAAAACAATTTACCAAAAAAAAAAAAATTGACAGCCTGGGATTGGTACGCCTGCTAACTATAAACATCGAGAGAGTCTTAGCGGCCCCGCCATTGTGTCAGCATCGGCGTTTCTAGCTCTTTTAGGAGTTATATTTCCCGGTCTTTTAGTGTGTGTAGTGAAAGGTATATGGCGGTTAAACCTAAGCATTTGAATTATATTTTCTCTGTAGATCTTTCTCCATTTTGCTTAACAGTGTCCTGGCTTACATGCTGAGATACAGAGCTTGTTTAAATAGGGGACTTTGAGAGCGTTTGACTTGGGCTTTAAGGTGCGTTGATAAATTAAGACCCTTTAAGCATAACTAACTTACCAAACCTAGGTTAGGCTAGGTTTGCTTAGTTAATTACTTACCTTGATAGGTTTAATTTGGGTTTATGAAGTGCATCGTAGCTATCTTGAGAATTCGCGGTTTTACTCATAATCATAGTCACCCATACAATGGGTTAAGATTAGTTTTATGCGCCCCTTGTAGTTTTGAAAGCACAGTTTTATATATATATATATATATATATATATATATATATATATATATATATATATATATATATATATATATATATATATATATATATATATATATATATATATATATATAATTTTCCATGTGTTTTGAATGAATCTGATAATTTTTTTTCTGAAATCAGTATTATTTTTATTAGGGCTGATACTGCGGGGCAGCGATGGGTACCTAAATAGTCTAATTTAATTACTGTAACCTGAACAGACTTAACGTAAATATAATATGAATGCTTACATATCTTGATTCGGTTTTACGTCACGAACTCCCTTTTCTACTAAGGGCTAGGATGGTTGCCTTCTTACGAAGGACTTGTTTTGGCAGATTTAATCGTTACCCTGAGTGTATGCCCTTACTAACCTCAGTCCATGACGGGGCGCAAACCCTCGACCTGCCGCCTCAGAGTCGCAGACGCTACCATTTTGCCACGGAGACATACCTTAAGAGGGTGAATTTGGGTGTTTCTACAGCAGTGCGGCACAATCCAGGAAGTATTGGTAAAACTGATTTCTCGGGTAGAATATGGAAGGGGTGCATAAAACGAATCTAAGCCATTATTTGCATGATTTTTTTTTTTTTATATACAGTTTTCCAGGAGTGAGTGATGTGAGTTTTAGACATATATGTCCAAGAATAACTGGTAATATATATATATATATATATATATATATATATATATATATATATATATATATATATATATATATATATATATATATTGGACCTGGGCATGAAGGAAACATAAAGCAAAGACAAAATGGAGAGTGTTATGACTTGTTGGATGTGAAGGGATTGTAAGGGATGCGTAGAGTATTCGGTGTTAATACAGGCATAGAAAACGAACTGTAAATGAAAGAAGACTTAGAGTCGATCTTGCCTGGACAAACCTATTTAAGTCCAAAAGACCTTCAGCCATAGTAGTGTAACGGGCGGCTGGTGCAATAGGCCAGCCTATCTGGTAATACGAGTTATAGCGGGGTGCATAAAATGAATATTACGGTAACCAAATAATGTACTTCTTAATATGGCGATAAAACATCTAAAACTAAAAAAAAAAAAAAGAAGATTTTAATTATCTTATTATATCTTATTTGAGGTTGTGCTATTCTAACTAACAAAACCTTACTTAATATGATAAATTTCATGGAATTTTTCATAAATGGTATATGAGAACAAACTTAAACTGTATTATATTATTAGGTCTGGTCGTTTATTTCAGTCTTTGAATATTATTTTTTTCAATTGGGGATATGAGGATTATTAAATAGAGGTCAGGATTGTTAACTGCCCAGTTTGAGGTATATGTTTCCTTTCACACCTAGCATGTAAAATGAAATTATAAAGCAGTTGAAAGATATTTAAATGGCTAAGTAAAAGTAATTTCAATTACCTCATATCTTAACTGTTGTTGAAGTACCCTAACTAAGCCTAACTCATATTAATATATTTCTTAAGATTTTTTTCTAAATATGTGGGTGTAAGCCTTTGAGTGAGAGCAACTAAGGTTACTGATCAAGGATAATTTTGCGATATTGTTGCATGATAACTTACCGAATAGAGATACATGGAACTAGGAAGTTAAAACTCTTGTGCGCTCCGGCTCAAATTTTGTTTGATAAACTTGTCGTAGTTTGATTTAAAGGCATTTACACTTTTACTATTTACAAAATCTGTTGGTAAATTGGTCCAATGTTTGATGATACGAACATTGAAGAAGATTTTCCTCTTGTTTGTCCGGACATGTGGAACAGCCAAATTGAATTGGTGTCCTCTTGTAGTAATGCCTGGGGCCTGCTGGATGATCGTCAAGAACTGAGAAGAGCTAATGTCAGTATGTCCTCAAATCATCTTGAAAACTTCAATTAGGTCACCTCTAATACTTCGATCTTCAAGTGTTGTGAGACCCAGGGTTTTGAATCTTTCTTCATAAGGTAGCTCTTTTAGTTCTGGCACTATAGCAGTAGCTCCTCTTTGAACTTGTTCAAGGATGTTAATGTCTTATTTAGGTAAGGGGACCAACTCTGAACAGCTTATTCCAAGTTCGGACGAATTAAAGAGTTACAGATACACCTAAACATGTCTTTGTCCATATATATAAATGAGCACCTTATGCGCCCCACAAGGGAGTTAGCTTTAGCTGCAATCTTTGAGATATGGCCAGCAAACTTGAAGGTGTCAGATACATATACTGTACACCAAGATCTTTCTCTTCATTGGAAGCTTTTATATTTATGTTATATAAGATATACACGTTCAAGGGATTTGTGTGCCCAAAATGTAAAGGTAGCTTATACCAACAGAAAAATTGACTGCTAATTTTTTTTCCATATATTTCTTTAATGTGTTTGTGTCCATAAGACTTTGAACCAGTGTTTCGAGATTAAACTCAAAAGTATTAGCTAATGTAGCATTCATATTTTCAGAGTAAAAATATTTATTCACAATTCAAGTGAAATACTGTATATATATAATCAGATTTAGACATTATTATAAGTGACTCCAAAAAATGTTCTAGCCTTTAGCTGGGATTCGAACATAGGACACAATCATTGTGCCAGTAGTAAAATACACCTGTCATTGCTAGTTTTTGCTACGTTTGGTTTTGTTAAGTAACTTACTACCCCTTGAATGAAACGCAGTTTTAAAAGCATTTATCATTCTATGCCATCCTATTGATAAGGATTAACTGAATTTGGTAAAACCTGTTCAGATTTATTTGTAATTTTACCATAAAGGCATGATGTTGATAATTGTAGAGAGTCTCCCTTATTCGAATTTCCTTCATCACCGTGATTTTGAAACTGTGAGAATACTAGAACTGATGCTTCAGCATGCCTATTTCCATTAGTGCCCTTATTAATGGGCACTAATGGTGGCATAAGAAAAGGTCTTATTCGTCCCTGCTTAGAATATTGCTCATACATCTGAGGTGCTTCTTCTTATAATTGTCTCCTTGATAGGGTTGAATCTAAGGCATTCAGACTCATAAATGACTTTTTTTTTTAACAACACTGGGACATGCAAAAACTGCCCTCATCAATAAAGGCCCGGGCACGAGAAAATACCAAAACGAAGAAAAAGGACAAGGCAGAGATGAGGTAATGTCACACAAAGGAAAATGACAGACAGAGAAAACAGTTAAAGTACAGAGGACCCAGAGATAAGGAGGACTAGGTCCTGAGATGATGATAGATCTGCTTTTTGAAGGATGATAGGTCATAAGAATTAGGAAAGACAGAAGGAGGAAGAGAGTTCCAGAGTCTGGAGGTAGATGAGAAGAAGCAGTCGCTGCACCGACCAAGTAGTAGCGATAGAAAAGAGAAAGGGAAGATACCTTACGGCGAAGAGAGAGAGAATCCAGATTAGAAGTAAGAGAAGGATCATTAATGAGTCTGACTGCCTTAGATTCAACCCTATCAAGGAGATAGATATAAGAAGAAACACCCCAGACATGTGAGCAATATTCTAAGCAGGGATGAATAAGAGCTTTATAAATTTGAAGTAACTATAAAGAGGAAAAGTAATGATGAAAACGAAACAAAACCCCCAATTTTTTGGATGAAGATTTAGATATTAGGATTGTCAGATAGTGTTTTTCTTACACTATCTGTGTGTTATTAAAGGTAGAGAGGTCGGTAATGGAGAATGCATCCTCTTCTTTAAAGTTATTTATTAGAGTATACACTTATTTACCAACTCAAAGCTCCCATTTCTATAGTTCCTGTCACTCACTATTCCCACGCCCTTAGGGGGAGGTTGCTATCTATGGACGTAACTTCTGCCCCCGGCAAGTACTGACTTCTGACTAACTCGGGCTCTGTATGCCAGTCCTGGTAGCAGCGGGTATCTGAGTGCGCTCTCTACCCTCTGGCGGCTATAGGCATCTATGAAATGCCACACCACACCCCCCACCATCACTGAAATATATCCAATATTTCGGATTAAGTATAATTACTTTCATGAGAGCCTTATAAAACTATCTAATGAACTAACTTATGAAACTATTACAGTCTCATATAATTATCTAAGCAGATTACATGAATATCAAAATTACTATGCAAAAAAAACTGACAAAAAAAAATTGTTTCTTGTGATAAGCATTGTTTTTAAAGTAAAAAAAATCAAAATTAAGTACACCTAGTTCTCAGAATAACGTGGAGATAGGTTTTCAGAAATCACGGGTAAATGGAAAATTGCGTGAAAAAATGCGTCGTTTTCCATAGGAAACAATGATAAAGGGCATAGCTCGTTCCACAACCGTCCATAGACATGATATACCAAAGATATAAGATAAGTAAAACATATTTTTTAAGTACATAACAAAGTAGAAAGACTTGTAGTTATTTGTATTAACATGCAAATAGTGTACAGTATAAAAGAGATACAGATTTACTGTACAGTAAACTAATTACTATAATTCAGTCTATTATGCTGTTGGCAACAGGCTTACACTGGGACATGCATGGTGGCCAAACACACTATACTAAAGATATAAGATAAGTAAAACATATTTTATGAGTACATAGCAAAGTGGAAAGACTTGTAGTTATTTATATTAACATGCAAATAGTGTACATTATAAAAGATATACAGATTTACTGTAAACAAATTAATGTACTCTATTATGCCGTTGGCAACAGGCTTACACTGGGATGTGCATGGTGGCCAGGGTTGCCAGATAAAGCAGATGTTTTTATATTCAAATGTATGGTACATTTCAAGATATATATTAATTACAAGATGGTAGTACATACTGTAATTTATATAAAAATGTACTTCATTTTTAAGATACTTGAAATAACTTACCAGCTTACATGTATATTTTTTATATTTACCATTTCTCTCATTCATCTATTTTGGTAACACTGATGGTGGCGGTGAGGACGAGGATGCATACGTTTTGTCACACTTCCGTATCAGCTTATGCACCCTCACAAGCTGTTTCCTTGACGATATATTGAAAATATGTTTGCTGTTTGTTCTTAATGCTTTTTTCAGTTTTCTTCATAATATCATATGGCATTAAGTGGTAGAAGAGGAGTAGGATGCGGGAGAAGGAACCTCTATCGTCAAACGTTTTGCTACTTCCGTATCAGCTGATGCACCCTCACACGCTATATCCCTGACGATATTATATTGAAAATATGTTTGCTGTTTGTTCTTAATGCTTTTTTT
Organism: Halocaridina rubra; assembly: GCA_037179515.1. Lineage (NCBI taxonomy): Eukaryota > Metazoa > Arthropoda > Malacostraca > Decapoda > Atyidae > Halocaridina > Halocaridina rubra. The sequence continues at coordinate 40,941 of JAXCGZ010021433.1, forward strand.
CAATTTTCTTCATAATATTCAATCGCATTCAGTGGTAGAAGAGGAGGAGGATGGCGGAAAAGTGCCTCTGAGGCGGTCAGTTGTTTACTAAAATGAAAAGAAAAAAAATAATTTTTTTGCATGGGCGTTATTTGCGAATTTTGTATTTTTTTACTATTATTTTCTAGGGACATTGCAATTTTGCGGAAAAAAGGAACAAGGTGTAATTGTATATATCATGTCCAAATGTATTGTCTACTATTTGAGTAATGTAATAGCTTAATTAGCTTTGTTCTTAAATAATTTTGTCAATGCGATATATTCCAATTGTAAATACACCTTGTTCCTTTTATGCACAATTTTTTAATCCATAAAATTGCAATAACGCCCCCAAAAAATAATAGGTAAAAAAATTCGAATTTCGCAAATAACGCCCAAAATTTTATTTAATTTTTTTTTCTTCACTTCTTCCACGAGTATAAAGAGGATTACGATAAGAAAGGATCCTCATCATCATTTTATATATATATATATATATATATATATATATATATATATATATATATATATATATATATATATATATATATATATATATATATATATATATATATATATATATATATATATATATAATTAATTGTGATTATTCTCGTTATCCGTACTGTCCATATTTTGGTTTTGGCAAAATTTTTATGGCTGGATGCCTTTCCTGACGCCAACCCTCCCCATCTAACCGGGCTTGGGACCGGCACCAATTTGGGTCATGGGCTGGAGGATAGGAGTTGTGTTGGGAGGCAGAAATTTTACTTTAATGTAGTCGTAATGTATAGCGAGATCATCTTCCACTCCTGGAGGATGGGCAGGATTATTATCCATTATGAGTAGACACTTAAGAGGCAAATTCTTTTCCTCAAGATATTTCTTCACTGCTGGCGCAAACACTTCAGTCAACCACTGTAGGAATAAAATCCACTTGACCCAAGCCTTTGGATTTGACCTCCACATTACTGGGAGGCTAGCCTTCAGTACGTTTTTGCGTTTAAAAACACGCGGATTTTCAAAGTGGTAAACTAAAAGGGGCTTGATCTTACAGTCCCCACTAGTATTAGTGCACAGTTAAAGGGTAAGCCTGTCTTTCATTGGTTTGTGGCCAGGCAATGATATCTCCTCTTCGGTTATATATGTTCTTTTGGGCATTTTCTTCCAAAAGAGTCCCGTTTTATTTCAATTAAACACTTTTTGCAGGATATAACCTTCACTCTCGATATATGTAGCGAATTCCTTTACGTAGGAATCCGCGGTTTTTGATCGGAACTACCCGCCTCTCCGTGTCTAATGACGCTATGAATCCCAGCTCGGCGATGAAAGTGTTCAAACCAGCTTCTACTGGCTTTAAATTCCTCCAGTTTAGCGCCAGTAGAAGTCGGAGAGTTCGCTACTAAATCTTGGTGGATTTGCAAAGCCTTAGCGCATCTTATGGCCTTGCCAATACTGTCGCCAACCTACTAATATTCATTAATCCACAACATTAATAATTTTTCTACCTCTTCTATCACCTGTGACCTTTTCTTCGTTAGAATATTGACTCCCTTACCCACGTCAGCTGCTTTTAAGATCTCTTTATTCTTTAAAATAATACAGATTGCAATTATTTCTTTTTTCGTTTCCACTGTTATGTGTCTGGGGTGTATGACGCCAATTTCACATGCACTTTTAACTTTCTTACTAGCCATAATAAGGGCTATATTAAAAGAAAAAACTATGGAAAATAAGCAAGAACTGTAATAGAATTACAAACGAACCTCACAGCGTGGGCGCCAATGCAGAACTGAGAGAAAACGAGAGCGGCCAAATGGGACACATGGTGGCTTGGCCAACACATTTTTGTTTGTGGGTTGGGGTCAAATTTTGTTCGGGGGTTTGTTTGTTCATAGGTAAAGGCATTCATGTGTTGGAGCCACCACTGTATATATATATATATATATATATATATATATATATATATATATATATATATATATATATATATATATATATATATATATATATACACAGTGTTCCCCCCCTTATCGCGGGAGTTCGGTTCCGGGACCCGGCACGAACCAGGAAAACCGTGAAGTAGGATCAGCCTTAAAAAAAAAAAAAAAAAATATGATGATTATGACACCAGGACAGGCCAAAAATGATAAAATAAAACGGCCTTTATCAGGCTGTAAAGAGAAACAGAGATGGAGAGTGTAATGACCTGTCAGATGTGAAGGGATTATAAAAGATGTGTAATGAATATCCAGCTCTCTGATGGGTTTACTATACCTCTGCATTACTTTCATGATGTCTATTCTAAAAATTCTCCTTAGATCTTATTATTATTATTATTATTATTATTATTATTATTGACAACAATAATTTTCCTTTGATGATGATTGGGGAGATTATTATTATTATTATTATTATTATTATTATTATCATCATCATTATTACTACGAATTCGTAATTAAACCATTATTTTTACTATAAATAACTTAGTTTTGGTTGAATGAACAAGAGTTACTTAAAGATTCTCTCTCTCTCTCTCTCTCTCTCTCTCTCTCTCTCTCTCCTCTCTCTCTCTCTCTCTCTCTCTCTCTCTCTCTCTCTCTCTCTCTCTCTCTCTCTCTCTCTCTCTCTCTCTCTCCTCTCTCTCTCTCTCTCTCTCTCTCTCTCTCTCCCCCCAACATTCTATTCTACCCAACCCCCCACACTCTCTTTGTCCCAGCCAACTAGGGAGGGGCACTTTACATAGTTATTAAAAGTAAATAAACCAACAGATGTACAAACAATGAGGAGCCCTTAATAATAATAATAATGATGATGATAATAATAATCTCCACAATCATCATCAAAGGAAAATTTTTGTTGCCAATGATAATAATAATAATAATAATAATAAGATCTAAGCAGAATTATTGGAATAGACATCATGAAAGTAATGCAGAAGTATATTAAAACCCAGCAGAGAGCTGGATATTCATTACACATCTTTTATAATCCCTTCACATCTGACAGGTCATTACACTCTCCATCTCTGTTCCTCTTTACAATCTGATAAAGTCTGTTTTATTTTATAATTTTTTGGCCCATCCTGGTGTCACAATAATCTTAAAAAGAAAATAAATAAATATATATTTTTTTTTTCCCAAAAAAAACCGTGATACAGTGAGAACGCGAACCAAGAAACGCGAATAACCGGGGGAACACTGTGTATATATATATATATATATATATATATATATATATATATATATATATATATATATATATATATATATATATATATATATATATATATATATATATATATATATATAGAAGGAAAAGCCCATTAAATAAAACAACGAAAATATATATATATATAAAGTACTTATTAATTTCGTGACCTAAGCTGGTTACCGTATCAAAGTACTTTGATAAGGTGACCAGCTTAGGTCACGAAATTAATAAGTACTTTATATATATGTATGTAGGTTGGCCATGGCACCAGCCGCCCGTTGAAAGACTACGACTGAAGGTATTAGGATGCAACTAGGACTGGTCCAGACAGTTCCAGGTTGAATCTTCCTTCAGGACGGTTCTTTCCTCATGCCTACATCTACACTGAATATTCTGGCATATTCATTACACATCTCTTGCTATTCCATTACATTTGACAAGTCACAACATTCTGCACATCTGTCTCTTTTACTTCCTTTTCCTCACATTTTGTCATTATTTATGGAAGGTTCACAACTAATGGCCCCCAGTACCCGGCATAGTGGGGTGCGAAGAATCTCCGGGGATCGTGTTGACTCCACCATTGGCTTGAGGGCAGACACGCCTGGTGGTAGTAATGGTTCTGCTCTTAACCTTGCACCTCCCAATAGATCTGCTTCTTTCACTCTTCACCATTCATACATTCGTGAGCTGAACTCTAATCTTTCGTCTGTGGAACAGCACTTGGGCACTTTCCTCCCTAACCTCCTCCTCCTATCTGAAACCCAGTTGTCTATACATGCTTCCACTGACCCTTTCCAAGTCTCCCACTATAATCTGTATACTCGTTTTCGTTCCAAAGGTGGGGTCTGTGCTTACTGCAACGTTAACACTCCTACTGTGAGGCTCATGGACCTTGAATCTCCTGACGTTGATGTTCTCTGGCTAAAAGTCTATCTCTCCACTACCACTATCATCCTTTGCTTCTGCTACTGTTCTCCAAACTCCACCGAGTTTGTGTCTTTCTTTGAATATCTCTCCTCGTGCCATGAGTCCTTGCTATCTTCTCACCCACATGCCGAAGTTCTCTACATTGGAGACTTCAATGTACACCACAGTGAGTGGCTTCATTCTTCTCACACTGATGTAGGAGGAAGCGAGGCTCTTGCTTTCTCTATTACTCACGATCTGGAGCAAATTATCAAACATCCTACTCGTGTTCCTGATCGTCACGAACATGCTGCTAACACTCTTGACCTTTTTTTTTTTTACTTCTAACCCTTCAAACTACTCTTATTCCGTGCTTTCCCCTCTTGGTAAATCTGACCACTCTATGATCTCTGTCTCTTCCATTTTCGCTCCACCACCACCAATCCCACCTTTGGCACTTCGAGCGAACTCAGTATGAAAATTTGCGTAACATTCTCTTTGACTTTCCATGGGATGACTACTGCTTTCGGTCCCGCAACCCTGATCGGGTAGCTGTAAAAGTTGCCGAGATCATGACCGCAGGAATGGAGGCGTACATCCCCTCTTCTACAAAAACTTTCTCTCCCCCTAAACCTTGGTTTGACCGTGCCTGCTCCATGGCTATCCAGGCTAGGAATCAGGCTCACCGATCTTACCAAGCCTCTCCTTCCGGTTTAACTCGCTCTGCTTTTATTATAGCTAGGAATCGCTGTACAGCTCAGATTCGAAGGTCTAAGGCTTCCTTTATAAGAAGGAAAGTTGATGACCTTAACTCCTCTCCCACTGACAAATGCTTCTGGTCCTTAGCCAAAAACTCTCCAAAAACTTCTGTAACTCAAGCTTTCCCCCTCTCATTCGTTCTGATGGTTCTATAGCTTGCTCTCCCACTAACAAAGCCACTCTCTTTGGCTCTCATTTTTCTGCCAACTCTTCTATCAACGATTCCAGCGCACCTGTTCCTCAGTCTTTTCCCCTCTCTAACCCTATGCCCTCCCTTATCCTTTCTTCACGCAAAGTTCATAAGGTTCTTCGCTCACTAAAGAAAAACAAGGCATCTGGTCCCGATGGTATCCCTGCAAGGTTCCTTAAGGAGTTTGCAGATGAACTGGCTCCCGTGCTTTGCCGTCTTTTTCGCCTCATTCTGTCAACCAGTATCTATCCTTCATCTTGGAAGCATGCTCTAGTTCAACCTGTTCCTAAGAAGGGTGACCGCCCTATTCCTTCTAACTACCGACCTATTGCTCTAACCTCCTCTATTGCTAAAGTTTTCGAAACTTTGCTCAATGCTCACTTCTTGAAATGCCTTGAATCTAACTCACTTATCTCCGATCACCAGTACGGCTTCCGCAAGGCAAGATCCACTGGTGATCTCATGTCCTATCTTACTCATGTATGGTCATCTTCTCTGAGGAACTATGGGGAATCCTTTGTCGTCGCCCTTGATATCTCTAAGGCTTTTGACAGAGTTTGGCACAAGGCTCTGTTGGCCAAACTCCCTGCCTATGGCTTTACCCCTTCTTTCTGTTCTCTGATTTCCAGTTTTCTTACTGACCGTTCTATATCTGTATTTGTTGATGGCGCGACATGTAGCCCTTTCTCTGTGTCCAGTGGTGTTCCACAGGGCTCTGTTCTTTCACCTACTCTCTTCCTTCTCTTCATCAATGATCTTCTACAATCCCCATCTTCCTCTCTTCTTCATGCCTTTGCCGATGATTCTACCCTTCACTTTTCCTCTGCCTTTTCTTCTCAACCTTCATCTGTTACTCGTAATCAATCTCGTATCACTCTTTCTTCTACTCTTAACTCCGATTTGCAGAGAGTATCTGAATGGGGCACTCAAAATTTAGTTAAATTCAATGCCTCCAAGACACAGTTTCTGGCTATCTCTTTATCTTCTTCTCCTCCTGATAACCTTATTGTCTTCGAAACTAATGAAATTTACCCTCTTAACTCTATCAATATATTAGGAATCCATATAGCCTCTAACTTGTCTTGGAGGAATCACATTATCCAAATTTCTAAATCTTCATCCAAAAAATTGGGGGTTTTGTTTCGTTTTCGTTATTACTTTTCCTCACTGCAGTTGCTTAAAATTTACAAAGGTCTTATCCGCCCCTGCTTAGAATATTGCTCACACATCTGGGGTGCTTCTTCCTTTACTTATCTTCTTGATAGGGTTGAATCTAAGGCAGTCAGACTCATTAATGATCCTTCCCTTACTTCTAACCTGGATTCTCTCTCTCTTCGCCGTAAGGTATCTTCCCTTTCGCTTTTCTATCGCTACTACTTCCATCGCTGCTCTGATGAGTTGGCGAGTTGCATCCCTCCTCCACTGCCGAGGTTGCGTAAGACTCGCCAAGCGGCCTCATCTCACAGGTACTGTGTGGAGATTTGTAGCTCGCGGATTGGTCGGTGCAGCGACTGCTTCTTCCCATCTACCTCCAGACTCTGGAACTCTCTTCCTCCTTCTGTCTTTCCTAGTTCTTATGACCTTTCATCCTTCAAAAGCAGATCTATCGTCATCTCAGAGCCTAGTCCTCCATATCTCTGGGTCCTCTTTACTTTGACTGTTTTTTCTGTCTGTCGTTTTCCTTTGTGTGACATTACCTCTTCTCTGCCTTGCCCTTAACCTTTTTCTTTTCCTTCGTCTTGGTATTTTCTCGTGCCCGGGCCTTTGTTGATGAGGGCAGTTTCTGCCTGTCCCGGTGTCACACT
>JAXCGZ010021434.1:0-5000 GCA_037179515.1 Halocaridina rubra
TCCTAGACAGAGAAAACGAAAGTCGTCCTAGACAGAGAAAACGAAAGTCGTCCTAGACAGAGAAAACGAAAGTCGTCCTAGACAGAGAAAACGAAAGTCGTCCTAGACAGAGAAAACGAAAGTCGTCCTAAGACAGGGAGGACAGTCCTAAAAGAATAAAAGTTTTAAACTACTTTAAAAACCCAGATAATCTTGATGAAATCCCAGAAACAAGGAGATCCCCATACATGTCATAACTGTAGTAAAAAGAGAGGAAAAGAAACACAGAGAAAGTAAAAGTCGTCCTAGACAGAGAAAACGAAAGTCGCCCTAGACAGAGAAAACGAAAGTCGTCCTATCCATTGGTCTCTGAATAGTAATATAATATGAAAGTAACACATGTTTTGTTTCAGGAGTAGTTTTTAAGGCTTAATTTTAAGACAAATCAATGCCTCTAATAATGATAGGAATAGAATTTATGAAGGTAAGGTCTCTTATAGAAATTACTGTTGATGTTATGGTCTATTGCATTTTACATGTTTATACATGCTAATACTCTACTTAATTGTTTGCTAATGTTCTAAATGAGTCATAATTCTACTGTAATTAACTCGATTTTGTCTTTTAAAGAAACGAGAGAAGTAGATGAATTAATGTTTTGATTTAAACTGACTTTTTGATCTTAATTAATGTTTAATATTAGTTTCACACTGGAATTATGGTTGTTTAAATATAAGAATATGTTTGTATTTCAGATTTCCAACAAGGAAATAGACCCTGCATGCTCTAGTTGTCTGTAAAAGTACTCTATATATGTTATGTTTGTGTAATTTGTATAGGAATTCTTAGAAAATAGCTTAAATAATTCGGCCCCATTTCTATTGTAAACTAATGTTAGCTAGGATATGTCCAAGAGCTCCCGGAAAATTAGCCCATGCTTCGACTGAAATAAGAGATATTTCAGTTTTGGTTGGGAGGGATGTCGTATGACTTCCGTCATTCTGAAGCCAGTCCGTCATGCTGAAGCCAGAATCTGAAACTTGTAACAGATCTTGAGGGGTAACGGTTGGTCGAGGGCACAGATATTTTATTACAATGTTTGTAGAAAGTGTCAAGGAGATATATGACCGGAACCGTGAGACTTAGGATCTGGCATCGAGAAGGGCAGGAAAGGCCAGGAAGTTAGCCATTTCCTAAACCACAGGAAACATAAGCAAGTGTTTCGTACGCAGGTACAGGCCCTGGAGAGATGCCCAATAACTCCTCCCCGGAAGTAGGAGGGATTCCACTTTGAACCTGGCGTTGATTAGCTGGACTAGATCTCACTGATTTCATTGGAGAATTGGATGTTAAGCCACGCCCTGCCCCTGGGGGTATTTCAAGAGCCATCCGGGGCAGAGACAGTTAGTCAGAACTTTGCCAGGGGCACGAATAGATCATAGATTGTGATAGTCATAGGGTGGGGGCATTGAGGCGTCGAAGTTGTGTTGTACTCTAGAATAAATATAAGCAAAGGAACTACTGCTTGTCCATTCTTACCTTGTAACCACGCTACCATAATTATAAGTATACAACGTAAGGAGGTAATTACCCTACGTCAGTGGTGACAAACGGAGAGATAACCCACTCATCTTACAAAGTGTGAATTCAAATGGAAGTCCGAAATTCATACGACATATTTCTTACTATTTAATGATGTATGTGAACAGTCCGTATCTATCTATATATATATATATATATATATATATATATATATATATATATATATATATATATATATATATATATATATATATATATATATATATATATATATTATGTGTGTGTGTGTGTGTGTGTGCGCGCGCGCGTGCATGTGTGTGTGATTACCTAATTGTGATTACCTAATTGTGTTTACGGGAAAGAGCCCAAAGCTCGTATCTTCCCGTCTCCTGATCGGTTCCATTTTTAGACTTAGTGATACTTATCATACCTGTCCTTAAAACTATGGATTGAGGTAGCATTAACTACCTCCTCGCTTAGCGAATTCCAATTATCAACTACTCTTACACTGAAAAAGTATTTCCTTACATCCTGCAAACAAGTTTTCTTCCGAAGCTTCAAACTATGACCTCTAGTTCTAGAGCCAGCCATATCGAAATATCGATCCCTATCCACTCTATCATAACCATGAAGGAATTTAAAGACTGTCACCATATCCCCCCTTACTCTTCTAGCTTCGAGTGATGGCAAGTCTAATTCCCTCAGCCTCTCATCATAACCGAGATTGCGTATTTCTGGCACCAGTTTCGTGGCATGTCTTTGAACTTTTTCAAGCTTAGCTATGTGCTTTTTCAAGTGCGGATTCCAAAAGGGGGCTGCATATTCGAGTTTTGGCCTCACATAGGTTACATAAATATTTCTGAACATTTCCTTGTCCATGTGCCTGAAGGCTACCCTTACATTTGATAAGAATGCATATGCTGCCCTTACTACGCCATTTATATGTATTTCTGGAGACAAATCTGCCAGTATGTTTACTCCTAGATCTCTCTCATTTTCTGTCTCTTGAAGTTGTACTCCAGCCACCGAGTAGTCAAGCTTGGGCCTTCTTGCACTTGTACCCATTCTCATTACCTTACATTTTGAGGTATTGAATTTCATTAGCCACTTTTCTGACCACTCATGCAGATTATTTAGATCCTCCTGAAGTTCTCTACCATTGTTCTCGTTTTTTACTTTCTTCACAATCTTTGCATCATCTGCAAACATATTCATGAATGAATTTACAGACTCTGGTAGGTCATTTACATATACAAGGAACAAAAGTGGCCCTAAAACTGAACCCTGTGGAACTCCACTACTAACTCTTCTCCATTCAGACACTGAGTGTCTTACTCTAACCCTCTGTTCCCTTCCTTCTAAGTAAGTTTTTATCCATTCCAAGACATTTCCACCTATTCTAGCCATTGATTGCAGCTTCTTAATAAGTCTCCCATGTGGAACAGTGTCAAACGCTTTCTGGAAGTCTAGGAATATGCAATCTGCCCAGCCCTCTCTTTCCTGTAAGATTTGGCTTACCTCATCATAAAATTCTAATAAGTTTGTTACTGTTGATCTTCCTTCTCTGAAGCCATGTTGCCTCACTGACAAAAAGTTGAAGGATTCCAAGTGAAGAGAGATATGTTTCCTTAGTAGTTTCTCCATAAGTTTGCAAACTATGCTGGTCAAGGAAACTGGTCTATAGTTCAGAGCCGTATCCCTCCTTCCCTTTTTGAAGATAGGTATCACATTTGCTTGTTTCCAGCATCTTGGAATCTCCCCCGACTCCAATGACTCCTTAAATATGATACTTAGTGCCACTGATATTGTGTTTGCGCATTTTTTAAGCACATGAGGGGATATGTCATCAAGACCTGTAGCTTTATGAACATCTAAATCCATCAGCGCCTTGCATACCTCTGTGGCTGTAAGGTTGATGTTCTCTAATACCGGCCCTTGAGCTTCTATCACTGCAATCTGAGGGGGTGGGGTATTTTCTACTGTAAATACTGACTGAAACTCCTTGTTCAATTCTTTGCAGATCTCTTCGTCCGTCTCAGTGATGCTTCCATCCGCTCTCTTTAGCCTTAAAACCTGTTCTTTTACCTTCAGTTTTCCTCTGATAAAGCTGTGGAAAAGCTTGGGATTTTCTTTAGCCTTCCTGGTGATGTCCCTCTCATAATCTTTCTCTGCCTCTCTCCTTTTACTTAGGTAGTCATTTCTTGCTCTTTTGTAGGTTTGCCAGGCATTTATGTTTTTTCTCCTCCTATACCTTTTCCAGCATTTGTCTCTCCACTCCTTAGCTCTTTTACACCCATTATCGAACCATTTCTCTCTGGCATGAATTACACCTACTTTGGTGACAGGTATGCAGCAATCTACTATCTTCCCATATTTCTCACAAAAGATGTCATACATTTCTTGTACAGATTTGTTGTAAAATAAGGTTCTCCAGTCAATAACTGCAAAAAGCTCATTCATTTTGATGCAATCTCCCTTCTGATAGTTCCTCCTCATGTCCTCAGTGCCTCTACTCTCAGGAAGAATGTCTTCAATGATATACTCCATCAACAACACACAGTGGTCACTCTTTCCAATTGGTGGTTCATACTCAATATTTTCAATATCCAACACATTATCTGTGAACACCAGATCAAGTAGTGATGGCTCATCCCCACCCCTGGCTCTTGTTGGTTCCATTACATGTTGGTGTAGGAAATTCCCTTGTACGCAATCTAGGAATCTTGCCCCAAAGGAGTCCTCACCACTGTGTGGGTCAAGATTTATCCAATCTATCTCTTTATGATTAAAGTCTCCCATAATCAAAATCCTACATTTTTTCTCCCGCGCCATGTTAACAACTGAGTTTATGACTTCAATCGTACCTATTTGACTTTCCTCATAAATTTCAAGCCTATTTTGGTTCCTTGGTGGGTTGTATACAACAGTTATTATAATGCTCTCTGACCCAGTATTTATGCGAGCAACAAGAAATTCCCTGAACTCACTTTCTATAGCCAAGTTTATTTCTACAGTGCGTGGACGCGCGTGCGTGTGTGTGTGTGTGTGTGTGTGTGTGTGTGTGTGTATGTATGCATTTATTTATTATGTAAAATTGCGAAAACAAACACAGCGTAGTACCTTATCACAAACAAGTATAATTATCAACTCATCCTCGGTTATCTTCTGTTACATCTGAAGATGAAGAGATAATTATACTGATAATAGCAAAAATAATCCGTTTTTTCCCTTCGTGGCCTTTTGTATTCATTATAACGAAAGTGACGTGAAATAATATAGGTTGTGCGTGTATGTATATTTGTGAGTATGTGTATGTATATGTATGTGTGCGCACTCTGCTGAGATATCTATAATATTAAAAGTATGATTTGAAATATACTGTAACTAGAGGTGTCAGAGAACACATATTTAAGTACGAGAATTATTTGTTATTGGTATGACCCACAGATCGTAAGTACATAATACAAAAAAAAAAGTAT